>OZ018326.1:43484157-43764157 GCA_963969495.1 Ceratothoa steindachneri | reverse complement strand
TGATGTCTCTCTAAATGAGGTCAATCAAAGAGGTCTTCCCTTTTCTTGATCCTCTCTTCAAATCTTTTTAAATTTCCGATTCTTGTATTTTAAACCATCTATTGATAGATTTTTTTCTCTTTATAACTAGGTCTAACTAACGAGAGAATTCGATATTCAACTGCTATCTGGAATTAACTGAATATGGCATTCAAACTTTTTTAAAAAGAGTCAATCAATCCTCTTGCTTACTCCAAAGTCCATATTTCAAACTTAGTTGCGATTAATTACGAGTACTTCGACAAAATCAATAATAACATTGAAAAAAATCTAACGGACTGATTATTTTTAATTTGCATAAGTACTGATGGATATGAGAGAAGTCTGTCTCTCCAGTGATTCACTTGTTAGTTTCATTTCTTTCGCTGAAATATGCATGTACCTTAGACTGCCCGACACATTCTTGTAGAATGTCGTATTCTAGGGAATATTCACGCACATCACATGACCTAGTACAGAGACGCTCCGAGTCGCAGCAACTTTTCACTTGTACTTTGGACGGTGTCGTATACACCTACTTGAGATATTTTTTCAGTTTTTGAACGATGTTGCCCCCTACTATTTTATTTAACATTTTTGATGTTGAGTAAATCCTTGGGGTCTGAGGTGAAAAATGTATTCTTTCTAGGTTGTGGTATTCCTTTTCTTTTTATTTTTCTTAGTATTCTTCATTTTTGCGTTCTTTGCTTTTCGTTGTGTTTTTTTTTGTTTTTTTCTTAATATAGCCTTATGATTAGGTTAATATAATTACAGAGCCCTATGGCCATGCAGGCAGTTGGCAGGAGATACTCCGTTAATTAAAAACAAGGTCTGCTGACCAAAAGATCGAGTACCCGCACTTATTCTGATATATGTCCTTATGACTTTGAAAACTTTGAATAATTCCCAGAGTAACTTTGAGAGGACCTTGGCAATTCTATCTTTTGAAAAAGAATGTAAACACATTAAGGGTTTGAAATTTCGTTAGAATCTGTCGAATAGTTATGATGTTATTGCCTAAACAATAGAATTTCCTGGCTAACCTTGAGTAACTTTGGCAATTATATTATTTGAAATGAATGTATAACAATATAAGGGCTTAAAATTTTGTTAGAGTCGGCCAAATAGTTATGATGTTATTGACAAAACAAAATAATTTCCTGGCTAACCTTAGGAAGACCTTAGCAATTATATCATTCGAAAGAGAATGTAAAACAACATAATGGGTTCAGATTTCGTTAGAGTCGGTCGAATAGTTATGATGTCATTGACAAAACAAGATAATTCCCTGGCTAACTTGAGAGGGCTTTGGCAATTATATCATTCGAGATATAATGTAAAAGAAAAGAAAGGTTTCAAATTTCGTTAGAATGGTCGGAATAGTTATGATGTTTTTGCGAAAAGAAAATTATTCTATGGCTAACCCTGGGAGGACTTTGGCAATTATATCATTCGAAAGAGAATGTAATACAACATAAGGGTTTGAAATTTCATTAGATTCTGCCGAATAGTTATGATGTTATTGCCCAAACAATATAATTCCCTGGCTAATTGTATCATTCTAAAGAGAATATAAAACAACATAAGGGTTTTAATTTTCGTTAGAATTGACCTAAGAGGTACAATGTTATTAAAAAAAAATGCAAAACGTGGACCGACAGACCCACCGATCGACATAGTGAGATTTAGAGTTGCTCGCGACTAAAAAGTCACAACCTTCTAAAAGCTTATTAAAAAGCATAACTAAATTACATTAATTTTTTATAATTAAAATGGCAGGACTTATGTTTTTGCCACACCTCATTTATGGAATTGGAAAAGCAAAAAAAATGGTCACACCCAAATTGCATTGTCTAGAATAGTATAGCATAGTATAATATAGCATATTATTGTCTAATGGTGCTTATCATATTATATCATAGTATAACATGGCATACTATATAATAGCATAACATAGTATAGTATAGCATAACATAGCAAAACATAGTATAGTAAAGTATAATATAGTATAGTATATGTAGTATAGTATCTCCCAGCATAGTATAGCCTAACATAGCATATCCTAGTATAGCTTAGTATTGTCTAGAATAGTATAACATTTTATAGCATAGCCTAATATAGTCTCGAATAGTAGCCTGGCAAAACCTAGCTTACCGTAGGATAGCCTACCATAGTATTACCTCGCCTAGCATAATAAAGCCTAGCATAGTATAGACAAGCCTAGATTGCCTAATATAGTAAATCCTGCCTAGCCTAGCATAGTATATCATAGCATAGTATAGTAAAGCATAGTATAACAGAGCAGATTATGGCATAGCATAACCTACCATAGTATAGCCTAGCCTAGCATCAGATAGCCTAGTCTAGACTAACCTAATTTAGTAAAACCAAGTCTAGCCTATGATTCCCTATAATAGTAGAACTTACCATACCATATTCTAACGTGGCTAGCATAGTATAGCCTCGCCTTACATAATATAGCTTAGCCTGGCATAGTAAAACTTAGCCTAGACTAATCTACCCTAGCCTAGTGGAGAAGGTATAGTATGGCCTATCCTAGCCTAGGAAACATAGTAAAGCCTAGCCTAACATAACCTAGTACAGCCTCGCATATATAGGATAGTAAAGCTTACCATAGTCTAGCTTATCATTGTATAACCTAGCCTAGAATAGTATAGTATAGTATAGCTTATCCTAACCTAGTATAGGTTAGAATAGTTTAACATAGTATTACCTAACCTATCCTTGCAAAGCCTAGCATAGTATAGCCTATCTACCATAGCCTACCTTAACCTAATCTAGCTTAGCATAGTGTAACCTAGCCTAGCATAGTATAAACTAGTCTAGACTAGTATAGCCTAGCTTATCATGGTATATCTTATCCTATTCTAGCATGATATATCGTGGAATAGAACACTCAACCATAGCCTAGCTTAACCTACCCTAGCCTATGCTAGCTTAGCATGATACACTATAATCTATCCTACTCTAGCATTCTATAGTCCAGAATAGCCTTGCATAGCATAACATACCCGTGTATAGCCCAGCCTAGTACACCTTATCATAGAATGGCCTAGAATAGCATAGTATACACTAGAGTAGCCTAGTATACCCTTGCTTAGCCGAAGAAAGACTTGCATATATAGCCTAGTATTGTATCTATTAGAATAACCTAGCTTAGTATATTATACCTGAGCCAATCGCAGTGTATTCTAGCCTAGCCTAGCCTAGTTTATTAAAGTATTGCCTAGCCTGCATAGGAGAGTATAACCTAGCTTAGCGCAGCCTACAATTGTATATTAAATCTTAATCTAGCCTAGCTTAGCTTACACTAGTCTAGTATAGCCTATCTTAGTATAGCCTAGCTTAGCCTAGTTCACTGGAGCCTAACCTAGTATATTCTATCGTATCCTATCCTAGTTAGCATATTTTAACCTAGACTTGCATAGCCTAGTATAGTATATTATAGCCTACCTTCCCCTACCCTAGCCTAGCCTAGTTAGTATATTATAGTACATCATAATATTGCCTCGTCTAGACTAGACTATTAGATCTTAGCCTAAGATTGTAGAGCATGCATAACATAGCCTAGCATACCCTAACAAAGCCTCGCTTCTCCTAGCCTGCTATATCGAAGCCTAGCCTAGTATAGCCTCCCATGCCCTGCATAGTCTTTTGTAGCTTATCCTAGCCTAGTATAGCCTTCCGTGCCCTGCATAGTCTTTTGTAGCTTATCCTATCCTAGTATAGCATAACCTAGCCTAGCATTAACTATCCTAAACATGTATAGCATATATTATACTATTATACCTTGGTCAAGCATAGCTTATTATTGTCTAGCCTAACATACTATATGCTATCCTAGCATAGCACATTATAACCTAAATTATATCTTAGCATAGCTTAGCATAGTATAGCCTAGCCTAGCAGAGTATAGCATATTATAGCCTAGCCTAGCAGAGTATAGCATATTATAGCCTAGTCTAGTCTAGCAGAGTATCGGCCGAAAAGTTATGATGTTATTGATAAAACAAAATAATTCCCGGGATAACCTTGATAGGACTTGGACAATCATATCATTTGCAAGAGAATGTAAAACAACATAATGGTTTTAAATTTCTTTAGAATCGGCCGAATAGTTATGATGCCATTGCCCCCCCCCCCCCCCCCGCCCTCCAAAAAAGCAAAACGGGGACTAACCGACCAACATAGTGAGATGACTCGCGAACTAACTCGCACGCGACTAAAGATCTGTTTTTGAAAGTTTTGATGGTCAGTATACCAAATAATTATATTTAAAGCACATTAAATCTACTCATTTTGCTGAGATGGGATGGGTAAAAATCAGGAAAATATTTACTCAAAACAAAATGTTTTTAATCCCGTAAGAATACCTAGCAAATTGTGGTAATAAAAATTATAAAATCTTTGAAGAAATTAAAATGCTTAAATTCGACTCTCAATTTTTCTATTTAATTTGTGATCATATATCGCTTAGAAGGATAAATGGAATTGACACTTATTTGATTGAATTATATATTTTTATTTTGTCGATTGTACGAGAGGCGGTCAATAAGTTTTGCAATTCGGATTCGGATATAAGTAAACGAGGTATGAGGAAAAGTGTTTTATTATTTTTCAATATAACTACCCTCGACTTCAATGCACTTGCGCCACTTGTCCCTGAGGCTTCGAATTCCCGACAACCAGAAATCTCCCGACTGCTGTTCAATCCATTCCTGGACGGCGAGCTGGACATCTTCATCGGCCCCAAACCGGCGTCCACGCAGTGTAGCCTTGAGCTGGCGGAATAAAAAGTAGTCGCTGGGGGACAGATCTGGACTGTAGGGGGGATGGTTGAGTTCCTCGAATCTGCACTCGCGCAGGGCAGCTGGTGCAACTCTGGCCCTGTGGACTTTGACGACGTTGAAGTCGATCATGGGGCGTGAGGTTTCTAGGGACCCAACGGACAGAGACTTTGGTCCTGGCCAAATTGTCGTAGATGATGGTGATAACACTTCCATGTGATATTCCAAGTTCTCACTCGATTTCTTCGACCTTCACCCGTCGATTTTCGAGTATCATCTTCTCCACACGGGCCACATTAGCCTCTTTGGTCACGTCTGACGGGCGTCCTAGACGGGGTTCATCTTCAAGGGACTTACGACCATGGTGGAACTCCCTATTCCAGCGAGCAATAGTTGCATATTAGGGGCGGTGTTACTGTACACTGCAACCATGCGTTCATGGATCTCTTTTGCATTCTTGCCTTCCTTGGTCAACAATTTGATCACTGCGCGGTGCTCAACCTCCCTCTCCTCTCTCTCTCTCTCTCTCTCTCTCTCTCTCTCTCTCTCTCTCTCTCTATATATATATATATATATATATATATATATATATATATATATATTTATTATATCTTTATAACATCCACCCTACTTCTGTACCTGTATTTATCCGTCTATCCATCGCTCTCCCTTTCTAGTTCACTCTATCTTTCACCTTTCATCTGTTATTTATTTTTCTATCAGCTCTCTCTCTGTTCCCTTTTCTCTATCCCCTCTCAGTTGTAAGAACTGCATTTGCTCTGAAGTAGGTGTAATTGCATTTTATTACTGAAATATTGCATACTTGATTGTTCTGCCCTCGTATTGGACTAGACCAAGAAGCTATTCATAATATCGAATCACACGTATCTTATCTATGTGCTTCGTAGAAGATTGTAAAGGATATATGTTCGTATCTTAAGGTACTTGGATTTTTTAAGCAATTTTTTATTTTAGATAGTGAAGGTGTTAATTCGTAGTCAGAAGACCACTTACCTCTTTACAAAAACCTAGTGGTTGAATTCTATAATCTGCCCTTACGTTCAGTTGTTGTAAACGGTTATTGTTATTATATTTTTACACTTAATTGTTCGTTAAAATTTCAAAATTGTGTATAACTTTGGATATTTGTAATTTAGAATATCCATTGGCATTAGTTCGTGTATATTTTAGTTTGTAGACTCTATTCCCTGTTCTTTACCATTTAGGTATTCGTGGAATATTTTGAAATGAAGGTGTCCTCATCTCATCTTCTGTTATTCGAGGTTTTCAGAAATATTCTTTATTCTTCGCGGTTTATTCACTTCTTATTTATTTTTCCTCTGATTTTTTCTTTTTTCTTTTCACTAAAAGCTTACCAATCTACTTAGCCTTATTTTACGATTTATTCCTACGATTACAGGATTATAAGACATTGGGACACTGTGTGGTCAATTCTGGATCAATCCCAATTAATTACTCTGGCAATTAACAATGCCATTATTATTATTATTAAAGTTCCAAGCCACAACCCCAACTGGAAGAGCAAATAGCTATAAGCCCAAGGGCCCCAGCGGGGAAAGAAACCTGGTATGGAAAAAACGAAACAAAGATTAAGAAAAACATAATAAATAAATAGAAAATTAAAAAAAAAAAAAAAAAAAAAAAAAATTAAATGCTATAATGTTAAAAATATTATAATATTATATATGTGTGGATAATGAATAAAATATTAAAGTTATAAGTTTCTGTTAATTAAAAATGTATTAGCACCCACTTTAAATTTCTGAAGTTCCAAGGACTCAACAACAACAGTAGGAAGTTCATTCCACATTTTAGTTGTGTTAGGAATGAAACTTCTTGAAAACTGTGTTGTGTTGAATCTCATAGGCGTAAAGGCCCTACTATTGGCATTTAGTACACCTCTGGTAACTCGTTGAGGGGCATATAAATTGGGCAGATCGTGATGCAGTGGATGATCTGCATTGTTAAAAATTTTATATAAGATGCATAAGGAGCTTATTGCTCGCCTGTGCCACAGATCAACTTTGAGGTCAGGAATTAAAAATTTTATTGCTCTCAAATTTTTATCTAATAAATTAAGATAAGAGTTGGCTGCCGAACTCCAAACAGGGGCGCAATATTCAAAACACGGAAGAATAAAAGCATTAAAACAATTTTTAAGAACAGTCTGCTCTCCAAATACTTTGTAAGATTTCCTCAAAATGCCAATTTTTTGAGCAATAGAGGAGGAAATAGATCGAATGTGATTCTCAAAAGTAAACCTAGAGTCAAGCATAACTCCAAGCAACTTAAAAGAATCACATATGGAGATGGGAATGTTATTTATTAAAAGATCTGGATGGGGAGGATCTAGTGTTCTGGATCTGCTAACAATCATACTCTGGGTTTTCTTTGCATTTAACTTCATGCCCCATGAAGTGCACCAAACATTTATCTTAGCCAGATCTCTATTTAAAGACTCTGCAACCGATGCTCTCAACTCAGGAGATGGGACTGGGGCTATTAGAGTAGCATCATCAGCATAGGCTATAAGTCTATTTTCCAGTCCAAACCACATATCATGGGTATATAAAATAAACAGTAGAGGACCAAGAACACTGCCTTGTGGTACACCAGATAGCACCTCTCTCTCATCACTAAAATTATTGTCAACATAAACCTTTTGATGTCGATTTGTTAAAAATTGTTCAATAATATTTAAAAATACACCACCTACTCCCAACTGCTTCAACTTAAATATCAGGGCCTTATGATTGACACGGTCAAATGCGGCACTGAAATCCAGGCCAACTAAGCGAACTTCTTGACCAGAGTCTAATGATTTTTGGACAATGGTGGAGACTGTGAGAAGTGCATCACAAGTGCTCAGACCCTTACGAAATCCAAACTGTAAAAAGGGAAACAGACGATTAAGCTCGGCAAATGTACTTAAACGTTTAGCTAGTAAACGTTCAAAAATCTTAGATAGAACAGGAGTTATAGAAATGGGCCTATATTCAGTAGGGTTAAAACTACCACTTGCACTTTTACATAGTGGAGTGATGTTACCAATTCTCCAACATTCGCAAAAACTACCACTCCTCGCCAGCTTCCGAAGAATAACGGAAAGCTTGGGAGCCAAATACTCTGCAGTTTTCTTAAAGAATAAAGGGAATATACCATTTGGGTCAGTACCACCATAAGCATCCAGATCAAGAAGTAACTGTTTTACTTCATTTGAACGGAAAGCAATCTTGTTTAACCTTGGTTCAGGGAAACAAGTGTCAGGTAGAGTTAGATTCTCATTACTTTGTTTATTATCAAAAACATCAGCCAACAGTGTTGCCTTTTCTTCAGGACTAAGGGTAATGGAACCATCAGGTTTAAGAAGGGGTGGCATAGATGAATCATTCCCAAAAAGAGCAGACTTGAGAGTGGTCCAGAATTTGTGGGAATTTGCTGTGCGCTGAAGAGTTCCCTTTGTGGTAGTATTGAATTCAACTTCAGCATTATTATATACCCTCTGAGCTGCTGTTCTGTAGTGCACATAATTATCCCATAGAAAGGCAGATCTACTCCCCTTCCACAGGTTGTAGGCTTCTTGTTTCTGCATATGAGCCCTCTTACAGTCATCATTAAACCAGGCTTTGTCCTTAGTGCGATATCTGATCCTACGGAATGGAACATGTCTATCAATAATTGAAACAATTTTATCATTCAAAATACGAACTGCTTCAACCTCCTTATATATTAGTGGCCAGTTGATCCGGGAGATATCATTTAATATATTGCACCAGTCTACTTGAGATTTGATGAATACTTTGCTTGTATGAGCTATATTAGGAATAGATTGCTCAATACAGATAGTTATAGAAATTGCACAGTGGTCAGAAGTTCCCACAGGAGGATCAACAGCACTTGTAACGACTCCAGGGGAATCAGTGAAAACCAAGTCAAGGCAGTTCCCAGATGAATGGGTAGGCTCCCTAATGACTTGCTCACAACCCGACTCACACGCAAAATCATAAGCCCTGATACCATGACAGTCAGTAGGGGAGACAGAAGACAGCCATTACCTATGATGAGCATTGAGGTCTCCCATAAATACAAAGCAGGCTTTCCGGTCATTTTCCTGTACCTTGGCCATGGCAAGGAGCAGACAATCAAAAATAGTATCATCTAAGTCTGGATTGCGATAGACAGAAAAAAGATAAAAATTATTTTGCTTACCACATACTTTCATAACTTGCATCTCATGGCAAGAACAAGCATAGGAGGTCTTTGAAGCAGAGTAACCATTCCTAATGTAAACTGCCAATCCTCTAGCCCTAGGAATGGCATCACGCCTAAGTAAAATTGGTTTTTTGAAGCCTGGTATAAGTAGTTCAGAGACATGCCTCATATTTGAAACCAGGGTCTCTGAACAGAGTAAAATGTCATGAGACTTGGATGAAGCAGTCAAGTCTTTAATATTGGCATGTAGGCCCCTAATATTAATATAGAGTAGACGACATTTTATCTGACGAGGATGACCAGGTCCAGGGTTGAGCTCAATATCTCCTGATAAAATTAAAATCGATATTAAAAAAATAATATTAGCAACAAGATCTTCAACAAAAATAACAATTTGTACAACAACAACAACAACAATTTGTACAAAATTATTCAATAGCAAAACTTTCATTAACTGAATATTATATGTCGGAAAAAAACTGGTCAACATGATGGAGCCGACACATCATGCAAGGCAAAATTCCCTTCAGGACGCCACAACAACTGAGGGAGGACAGTAATGATGACTTTGGAATGAAAAAGAATAAAGAAAAGAGAAAAGAAAAGAATAGACCAAGGCAACCTCTTGAAAAGCCATCAGAGCCTCTTTGCTCATCTATTAAGCCTGCCCTACACACCATTTGAGTAAAACAAGAGGAGGAATGAAAAATAGGAAAGTATGCCTAAATGTACCCTTAGGCAGGGATCTCAAACACAAGAGAGTGGAAGACCATGGTACAGAGGCTATGGCACAATCCAATGCATGAGAACACCTTTCTGTCAGGGAGGTCCCTTAGCCTTTGACTGAAGTGACTATCCACAAGACAGTGGAGGGTTTGGATTCAGAGTTATCCCTCTCCTAGGCGGATTGTCAACCAAGACTTCGAGCTCCACCTGCCCGGGTTTGAGTTCGGAGTTGTCCCTCTCCTAGGTGGATTGTCACACAAGACTATGAGCTCCACCTGCCCATACCGTAACCCTGGTATAGGGTGGCTACCGAGCGCTACGCCTTGCCAAAGGGCGACTCGTGATTTTGTCCGGGGCTGCTTATTCAGTTTATTCGCAACTAACCTCTATATCTAGAGGCCTTCCCCCGATCCGCAACCTGGGGACCCGATGGATGGGAGTTGTCATCTCCCATTAATTTGCGCCCATTAATTGACTTTCTATAAACCACTTTGTCGGATTACTTAATTGCCTCAATTTGGATTCAATCAATTTCTATTTCATCGTCGAAGATCCATTTCGCTTAAATAGCGAGAACGAATGACGGAAACACCGACAGAACGTTAGGAAAATGGAGTTTGTAAAAGAGTAAAGAAAGCAGGGAAGAAAAGAGTAGAGGAAACAGTAAAGAATAACTGAAGGAATCAGTGAGAAAAATATTAAAGGAAACAGTGAAGAAAAAGAGTAAAGGAAGGAGTAAATAAAATAGTAAAGGATCCAAGAAGGATACGAGTAAATGAATCAGTGAAAAAAAAGTAAATGAAGCAGTGAAGAAAGAGTAAAGCAAGCACGGAAAAAATAGTAAAGAAAGCAAGGAAGAAATGAGTAAATGAAGCAGTGAAGAAAAGTGTAAAGGAAACAGTGAAGAAACGAGCAAAGGAAGCAGTGAGGAAAAGATCAAAGGAAGCAGGAAAGAAAAGAGTAAAGGAAGCAAGGAAGAAAAGAGCAAAGGAAGCAGCGAAGAAAAGAGTAAAGGAAGCAATTATTATTTTCTTCATTGCCCTTTTCCATTCGTTTATTTTCTTCCTTTCCCCTTTCTTCTTGATCACTTGTTACATATCCTTCTACATACACCTCGTACTTTTCCCTTCTCCACATTCCTCCTTCCCAACATATCATTTTGGTATATTCCTCTTCTCATATTTGCACATTTTCTCTCTTCTACAATGTGACTTTTTTATGTTTACTCTCAGTAATTTGCCACCAGTTTATTTTCCTTTTTCTTCATTTGTGACGTCCATCTTCACCTCCTAACTTGGTTATATTTTAATTTTCAAATTTCTTCTTTTCCACTCCTTATTTATTTTCCGACTTCTTGCTCTGTTACCTGTGCATTTTTACATTTGCTCTTTGGCCATTTGTTTATTTTCACATATCAAATTGCCACCTGCTCACTTTCAACACCTGTTTTGTTTATTTTAATTCCTCTTGCTTTGATATTTGCTAATATTAAGCTTCCAAACTTTATTATTTATTTATTTTCTACCTTCTCCCCTCTTACCTCGTTCTTGTTCAACTTTCTTAGGGGGCTTTTTATCTTTTCCCATCTTCCTCTTTAATTTTGCAACATTCATTTTCACCTTCCCAATTCAAGCCCTACTCATTTTCCACATTAGCCCTACACCGCATTTTCATTTTCGACCTTCCTTCTTCCTCACTTTTTTATTTTCTACCATTTCTTTTCTTTTTTCAACTTTTTCTCTCACAACATTTCATTTTTCTCATACTTCCTTTGCTACAAAATTCCTCTTCCGCCACATGTTCAGTCTCCACAGTCATCCTCACCAATTTGTTCATTTTTCTTTCGTCACTCGATCATATTCGTCTTTCCTCCTTTCCCAAAGAAACATTTTCTTTTTCACATTTTTCTAATTGTTCATTCTTACCTTCACTCTTGCGCTACATTTTCGTTTACTCCCTCCTTTATGTGTGCTGTTCATTTTCGTCTTCTTTAACTACTTGTTTCTTTTGCATTTAACCTTGTCATTTTCTTATTTTATTTTGTTACTTCCTCAATTTACATCTTAGTCATTTGCCCCTTTTTCCATTTACCACCTTCTGACTTCACCGCTTTATCATAATACACCTCTCTTATTTGTTAATTATTCCTTTTACACCTTCTACTCCTTTCTCTTCTTTAATTTAACTCTCCAAATTTTCCATTTTTCATCTTCTTCCTTTGGTTTGGCATTTCTTCATTTGCTACTTTACCCTTCGCTACTTGTTCATTTTCCATCTTCCTCTTTTACTACTTCTTAATTTTCCACTTTACCCACTTGTCATTTATTTATTTCCATTTTACTCTGTTGCCATTTTTCAATTTACGACCTTCTTCCTTTGCCACTTGTTCGTTTTCCACCATCTCGTACACTCAATCCACTTCGTAGGCTGAAATTTAGGCCACGGATCATTTGCCACTTTTAAAAGCCCCTTTTGTTTGTGACATTTTTCAAGAGAAATTTTCTCTCATTTAACTCCCCCATTTATTATTCCTTACGCTTTTTCTCCTCTCTTAGTTAGTTTCATTTTTTCTATTTTTGAGTTGTTTGGGTTGTTACCCCTTTTTGCCATTATATCATTCAACCCAAATAGGGAAGGATTAGGTTAAGTTATGCAGCCTGGCATCCCAATAACCCATAACTATTCTTCTCTTTTAATCGAACTCTACACATCCCCAACATCCTTTCCTCCCTTATTTACATCACTTCGCGGGTCGGATCCACGCTAAACTGTAGATACCCAGTGAGAAAGAACGTAGCTGGTGAGAAATTTCAGGAAAAACATACCCCAAACGCAGCAGACGTATACATATTAACACATACGTACTTACATAGAGTACTGTCCGAAATTAATAGACATAATACCAAAATAAACATTTCCTATAAATAATCATTTAATTTCCATGAAAACTGGCGATAGATTTCTTTCAAATTTGCATCTGGTAATGCCTGTTTCATTTCATAAAGAAGCAGATTAAAAACTTATGACGAAATTAAAGTGTATTTAAACAAGGGCTGCTGACCAAAAGTCCCGTGCTCTCACCTATTCTGATTTATGACCTTATGACCTTCATAATTTTTAATAATTACCGGAATAACCTTGATAAGAACTTGGCAATTCTGTCATAGAAAAGTGAATGTAAAACAACATAAGAGTTTGAAATTTCGTAAGAACCGGTGGAATAGTTATAATGTTATGGCCAAATAATCCCCCGGCAAAACTTGGAAGGACTTTGGATATTATATCATTCAAAAGAGAATATAAAACAACATAAGGTTTTCAGATTTCTTAAGAATCAGAAGAATAGTAATGATGCTATTGTCAAAAAATATATTCCCGGGCTAAACTTGAGATGACCTTGGTAGTTATATATATTTCGAAAGATAATGTAAAACAACATAAAAGTTTCAAATTTTGTCCGAATCGGCAGAAGAGTTATAATGTTATGCCCCCCCCCAAAAAAAAAAATTCTGGGCTAAACTTGGCAGGACCTTGGCAATTATATGATTCAAAAGATAATGTAAAACAGCATATGGGTTTCAGATTTCGTTAGAATCTGCCTGTTACAAAGTTATTACCCCTCCCCCTCAAAAAAAGAAGCAAAATTGGGACCAACCGGGCCCAAACTACTAGACAAGATAACTTTGTTTATACCTATAATTTCCCCATATATATATGGCAACAATATTTGACATATATTGTATACGAAAGAAGGTGCGTTGGCCAAAATGTCGCGTGTTCTCACTTATTCTGATTAATAACCTTACGACCTTCAAAACTTTCAATAATTCCCGAACTAACCTTGAGAGGACATTGGGGATTCTATCATTCGATAGAGAATGTGAAACAACAAAAGACTTTCAATTTTCGTTATAATCGGCCGAATAGTTATGATGCTATGGCCCCCAAAGGAAAATTTCCTGGCTAATCTTGGAAGGACTTTGATAATTATATCATTCGAAAGAGAATGTATAGCAACATAAGTGTTTTAAATTTCTTTAGAATGAGCCGAATAGTTATGGTTTATTGCAAGAACAAAATAATTCTCTGGCTAACCTTGAGAGGAATTTGGCAATTACATCTTTCGAAATACAATTTAAAATAACATAAGGGAATGTATTTTCGTGAGAATCGGCCTAATAGTTATGATGTTATTGCCAAAACAAAATAATTCTCGGGCTAAGCTTGGAAGGACCTTGCCAATTACATCATTCGAAAGTGAATGTAAAACAAAATAAGGGTTTCAGATTTCGTTAAAAAGGGCCGAATAGTTACAATGTTATTACAAAAACAATAAAAGCAAAACGAGAACCGACCGACATAGTGAGATGTAGAGTCGCCCTAAACTTAACATATGGTATTATTCATTTAGAAGGATGGCTAGAAAAGTAATGTGTTTTTATGCATAATAAGGACTTCTGATAATACTGGGTCATGCGTATCTACGAAGAAAATTGATTGCCCTAAAACCACTCCGAGAGAAGATCGCATAACTTGACAAATGTCGATGAAGGACTTATTTGAGAGAACCGCCGATATTTCACGTCAGGTTGGCCAGAACATGAACTTGAATGTGTCTCGCCGACTGGCTCACGTTGTTTGAGAGAGATGGAACTTATAGCACTTAAACCTTGTAAGAAACCGATCATAAGTAAATTGAATAAAGCCGCTATGTTTGCCTTTGCTATTAAACATGTCCTATGGAGTGCTGAAAAGTCAGAAGGGTGGGTTTTCTGCGAGGAAAGTGAATTTAATTTGTTCGGTTCACAAATTTGGAGGTGGCAGCATTATTGTGTGTGTCGTAGAATGACTCCCGACGATACCATATATTACACTATTCGTTGAGGGAACTTCCTTAATTATCTTTAGAGTGCGTTTTACTGTCTGGCGGCCGGTATTATGTATCTTCAAAATGCTTAAGAAGTGGAACTGAGCTCAAGGATAATAATATTGCTATCATTAATAAAATAGAGTTTTATTAATAATAACTATGAGCAAACACAAAAACGGAAAATATTGACAAACAGAATGGAAAGGGTCGTGGAGACTCGGGCTAATCCAAGGATTTAAGGGATCAAAAAAGGTAAAACAAATATGGAGTTAAAGAGATGAGATGGTTCGATAAACCATTTAAAGCACAGGATAGAATTGACAAATAAGGGATCAATACTCAAAAGGTGACGCTTGGCTTACGTAACTTCATTAGGGTGCAGTGGAAGGTACTTGAAGGAATATTCGGTCCGCTGGCGAGTTCCAGCCGAAGGGGGGGGGGGGATAAAAGGATCCTGACGTGGCGTCTTGGAAAGGAGAACCGTTACTCGACGAACGGCTTGACGAACAATCGCTGTTCTAGGTTGTTCTCTTCTGAACAAAGGGGGGGATGAGAACCGTCTCTTGTCTACGGGCTCAAGAACAATGGCTGTTCTAATGTTGTTCTCCTTTGAACAACAGGGGGGGTGAGAACCGTTTCTTGGCGAAGGGCTCAAAACGAACAATGGCTGTTCTAATGTTGTACTCCTTGAACAACAGGGGGGGATGAGAACCGTTTCTTGGCGAAGGGCTCAAAACGAACAATGGCTGTTCTAGGTTGTTCTCTTCTGAACAAAGGGGGGGATGAGAACCGTCTCTTGTCTACGGGCTCAAGAACAATGGCTGTTCTAATGTTGTTCTCCTTGAACAACAGGGGGGGTGAGAACCGTTTCTTGGCGAAGGGCTCAAAACGAACAATGGCTGTTCTAATGTTGTTCTCCTTGAACAACAGGGGGGGGGGGATGCCTTGGGGACTTGGCGTCACTAAAGGCTCGAACCTTTGGCACTCAAGGAATATTGTCCTCCTTCTGGACAAGTGATGGTGAATCTCGAGGTTGAGGTCCCTTGGCGCACAAAGGGAGAGAGGTTCGTGGTGATGTTTCGCGACGAAAATCTGGATCTCCAATCTGATCTTAGTGGTAAAGTTTCCATATAAATAGCCAGGACATCTCCTTGGCGTGGGGGAGAATGGGGTGGAAGCTTCGAGGGAACGCACAGCTGGGCCGGAGAAAAATGCCTTATCTGTCCATAAGCCTAACTCGATCTGGCGAGGTCGGCGAATGGGGGTGAACGGGGGGACGATAACCTCCTTGTTTAAACATTGACGTCCGGTAGCTGTTGATAAGACTCCAAGCCTCGAATCGAAGATGCACGTGGGCCTCCTCGAGGTTTTAACTAATATGGGATAGGAGTTGAATTTAACACAGATTCAACTCGTTCTATCACACCCCTCCATTCCAGGGGAAGTTGTCACTTCGAAAAAAAGAGAGAAGGGACAACGATAGAGCTCCGTTGTAGGGAACTCGTTTTCTTGTACCAACCGTATCTTCCTGCACTTAACTAGTATTACCTCAATACATGATTATTTTGATCTTTAGATTACAGGGGAAAATAACCTTTAATACAACTTAATAAAAAAAAAAGGCATGGAACAATGAAATGATATAAACTTAGTACATACGGGACAAAATAATTTATACGTAAATTAATAAGAACAAATATATATACATCAAAAAAAAAATTAGACATTGAGCGTTACAAAATTCAGACATATACATTAATTAATTATATTACAAAAGAATCTTAAATTAAGTCGTACAAGACGGTATATACCTACATGGAGATACTAATCCTATGAATACAATTGTTCTACGCTATTCGGTAACGCATTCCTACTGAGTGCGTCAGCGACCTCGTTATCGGAACCTTTGATATAATTTATTTTAAATTGATACTCTTGCAAGAGTAAACTCCAGCGCATGATGCGGCCGTTTGAGTGTCTCAAATTCCTAATATAGGCTAACGGACGGTGGTCGGTTCCTATTTGAAATTCTTTACATATCAAGTACAGCTTGAATTTGTCTATGACCCAGATAATTGATAGAGCTATCTTTTCTCTAGTGGCATATCTCTTTCCGCGTGGTAATAATTGACGACTAGCATATGCAACTGGATGACTCGTTCTGTCATCCACGTATTGAAGGAGTACACCTCCAATGCCCTCGTTGATCACGTCGGTCTTAACCCCAACGGATTTTTCCGGGTTGGGCAACTTAAAAATGGGGGCAGAAATGAACTTACTTTTGAGCTGATTACAACGGGAAACAGCGACATCATTCCAACGTAAACGATCGGGGAAATTCTTTTCCTGAAGGGGGCATAGGGGGGCCGAAATTGCAGCGAAATTCGGAACAAATCGCTGATAGGGAGAAGCTGATCCTAGGATCGATCTTAATGGCTTTTTTGTAATCGGGAGGGGCATGTCGGCGATTGCCTTAATCTTGTTCTCTTGGGGACCTAACTGGCTTGGTCCTATTTTGAAACCCGAATATTTAATGGTTTCGTGGGCAAACTGGCATTTGCTGGGGCCAATGGTGAGGCCATTTTCACGCAGTTGCTCGAAAAGAGCTAATAGGGCGGGTAAATGGTGATTCCATTTAATTAGTTCTTGGAGCTGACTCTTCTGGCGTGGTGTCAGCTGCGCGTCACTATCCAGGTCAGAGGGTTCCAAAGACTTGCCTGGTAGGGAAGGAGGAGGGTAATCGGCATCAGGTTGGATGCACACTGTCTGGATTACCTTAAGGGACTCCGCGGGGCAATTCTCTTCAAGCGCCGATGCTTCGTCCAGTTCTACGAAGGTATCTCCATGGGCGCGTTGGGGGTTCTTTTTTTCTTGGGGTCCAGGGACAGTCTCCGTGTCCTTGTCTGGGGCCTTATCACCTAAGGGTTTTAGTGATTCACACTCCTCTTTTGCCGTCCTAAAGTCCTGGTTAGGGGTCTCCGAGAAATCGGACGGTATCGGGGTTCTGATGGGGACGGGCTCCTGGGCTTCTTTCTTATCTCGGCCTTGAGAAAGGGCGGCCTGAAACACAGGGTCGAAACTTACTTGGGGGCTCTTTCCTATAAGTACGGAACAGAATTTTATTGGTGCTACAATGACTTCAGCCCAGCCATTATAATATTGACACTGCAGGTAACATCTAGCGACGGGGAATCGGTTCGCCCGCCCAAGGGCAAATTTTTCGTGGTTAGAGGCCACTGGGAGGAGTTCGTCGGACACGATGAAGCATGTACATCCTGTGTCCCTGACGAGAGTCAATACTCGACAGCTGTCCACGCTGCCCTCCTCATATTTCAAAGTTCCCGATGAACTTTTACCAAAAACAAAATTTACCTGGTGGCCTGACGGAGGGGGAGAAGTTTCTGCTTGGGTCTGCACCACCGGGGGAGCCGGGGTTGCATTAATCTGGTGAACTTGGTGGGCTGGTCCGCTTTTAAGCCTAGAATTTTTGGGGCAATTCCAGCTCATGTGGTTTTCTACACCACAGGTGAAGCATATGGTTGGTCGCTTCCGGAAGAGAGATGGAGGAGAAGTCTTAACGGGAGGTTTGGAGTCCCGTTGTTGGTTTTGGGGAAAGAAGTTTTGGGGTTTTACGGGGCGCGGAAACTTTGTCAGCTTTCCTGGGAAGGGGCGCGAATCCTTCCTTCTTTCTTCTCGTTGGATTTCTCTTTCTCGTTCTTCTCGTTGTATTTTTCCTTCTCGTTCTTCTCGTTGGATTACTCTTTCCCGTTCCTCTTGTCGGATTACTCTTTCCCTTTCTCTTTCTACCTTTTTTCTTTGAACTTCTGCTTTAATCCGAGCTAATTTAATCTGAAGCTCAGCTTGTCTTATCCGTTCCTCTCTTTCTTCTCGTTGGATTACTCTTCTTTGCTCCTCTTGAATGTACTTAATTAGTTCTTTTCCGGAAGGTCCACAGGACTCTCCTTGCGTTTTAAAGATTTCGAACGGAGTCATCTATGCACTTGGGGGCGCACTAAGCAACCAACTAAAATTCCTTGCAACAAGAATTATGCCTCTATAGAATTAGCCTACCTAAATATGGGCACTGACCCATTCGTACTTGGTTTCTCAATCTAAATAACCACTGACTAAAATCACGAAAAAACACAAACAAATTATTATAACCGTTCCTTGAGCTACTCCAGCTTCTTAAGTTTTAAAAAAAGGGGATAGCAATCGTTAAAACAAAAGGGAACTACTATATTCTATTATTATAACGAATAACACTATGCTTTACTCGACTGAGACCAGTGTTTGCAAAGATATAGCGTTAAACCTTACACACCTGATACCTAATTAAATAGTATATATATATATATATATGTCGTAGAATGACTCCCGACGATACCATATATTACACTATTCGTTGAGGGAACTTCCTTAATTATCTTTAGAGTGCGTTTTACTGTCTGGCGGCCGGTATTATGTATCTTCAAAATGCTTAAGAAGTGGAACTGAGCTCAAGGATAATAATATTGCTATCATTAATAAAATAGAGTTTTATTAATAATAACTATGAGCAAACACAAAAACGGAAAATATTGACAAACAGAATGGAAAAGGTCGTGGAGACTCGGGCTAATCCAAGGATTTAAGGGATCAAAAAAGGTAAAACAAATATGGAGTTAAAGAGATGGGATGGTTCGATAAACCATTTAAAGCACAGGATAGAATTGACAAATAAGGGATCAATACTCAAAAGGTGACGCTTGGCTTACGTAACTTCATTAGGGTGCAGTGGAAGGTACTTGAAGGAATATTCGGTCCGCTGGCGAGTTCCAGCCGAAGGGGGGGGATAAAAGGATCCTGACGTGGCGTCTTGGAAAGGAGAACCGTTACTCGACGAACGGCTTGGCGAACAATGACTGTTCTAGGTTGTTCTCTTCTGAACAAAGGGGGGGATGAGAACCGTCTCTTGTCTACGGGCTCAAGAACAATGGCTGTTCTAATGTTGTTCTCCTTTGAACAACAGGGGGGGTGAGAACCGTTTCTTGGCGAAGGGCTCAAAACGAACAATGGCTGTTCTAATGTTGTACTCCTTGAACAACAGGGGGGGATGAGAACCGTTTCTTGGCAAAGGGCTCAAAACGAACAATGGCTGTTCTAGGTTGTTCTCTTCTGAACAAAGGGGGGGGGATGAGAACCGTCTCTTGTCTACGGGCTCAAGAACAATGGCTGTTCTAATGTTGTTCTCCTTGAACAACAGGGGGGGTGAGAACCGTTTCTTGGCGAAGGGCTCAAAACGAACAATGGCTGTTCTAATGTTGTTCTCCTTGAACAACAGGGGGGGGGGGATGCCTTGAGGACTTGGCGTCACTAAAGGCTCGAACCTTTGGCACTCAAGGAATATTGTCCTCCTTCTGGACAAGTGATGGTGAATCTCGAGGTCGAGGTCCCTTGGCGCACAAAGGGAGAGAGGGTCGTGGTGATGTTTCGCGACGAAAATCTGGATCTCCAATCTGATCTTAGTGGTAAAGTTTCCATATAAATAGCCAGGACATCTCCTTGGCGTGGGGGAGAATGGGGTGGAAGCTTCGAGGGAACGCACAGCTGGGCCGGAGAAAAATGCCTTATCTGTCCATAAGCCTAACTCGATCTGGCGAGGTCGGCGAATGGGGGTGAACGGGGTGACGATAACCTCCTTGTTTAAACATTGACGTCCGGTAGCTGTTGATAAGACTCCAAGCCTCGAATCGAAGATGCACGTGGGCCTCCTCGAGGTTTTAACTAATATGGGATAGGAGTTGAATTTAACACAGATTCAACTCGTTCTATCACAGTGTGAGGCATGTTTTCAGGCGTTAGTGTCTGGCACTCGTCCATTTCCGCATTAATTAAACGATGTTGAATACAAGAATCTGTTTCAAGAACATGTGATCCCTATCTTTTTGACTCTCGGGATTAACTGAGCCTGTTTACATGCTGGGCAATACTCTATGCCACACTGTATAGACGTGGAAGCAGTTCTTTGAGGCTGACAAAGTAGACGTGATGAACTGGTTTGTGTGGATCCTGATTTAAACCCGATAGAAAAACCATGAGAATTGATCCGAGAGGTTATGGCTCGAAGCCAGCGTGTGTTGGAGATGTCTGGCAAAGAATGGAAGAAGAATGAAATGAAATTACATCTGAATTATGCGACAAATTTGTGAAGTTGTGACAGCAAAAATCTGCTCAAGTCTTAAATAATAAAGGACAGCATACTTTTTATGAGATTGTTTTTACCGGATAATAACTTTGTTTAGTGGTTTTGGCGGCATTATACTTACTGTTCTATAGATTAGGACGAATCCTATTTTCAAATACACAGAACTTGTCTCAAATCTAATTTTATTCGCTGTTCCATCGAATGAAACTTTGACGGTATCAGAGGTAATTTCAAAGAAAATTCTCTGCAAGTTTCATTGAAATTAAAAAAAGTATTTTGAGCAAAATGTAGAATTTAGTAATTTGTTCTCTAATTTTGGACAGTACTCAAATTCTTCACAAAATTCATTCTAAAGGCTTGCAACCAGACGAAGTGCTAATGACTTAAACATTATATTAATAGAATAATTCCCATGATTTGTGTATCAAAAGGAAGCCCATAGTTTATCCTTTATATTGGTATCATTATTAATAATAGTGTCAATAATCCTCATATTAGTAGCCACGAATAGGATTATATCAGGTTTCTCAAATTCGTAAAATTTGAATCTCTAAATTTAAGATTTTTTATTTTATTATGCCAAAGAGGAGAATAATAGAATGTTTAATAATACATCATTTTTCACTTGGGGTAATAATGTATTAGTAAAATAAAGTGGAATTTACCTTTCAATCTCACTTGGTGGATCCAATGCCTAACTTTGGATGGCAAAATTATCGACAAGAATTAAATAACTATTTTATATTACACTTAAAAGATACCAAATTTATGTTTCATTACTTATGCCATACCATAAACAATAAAGAGAAGGTTTATTTATTTTAAATTGCACTTTACTTCACCTTTCCAACTAAAGGAGAGTTACGTGCCCTTTCGCTAAGAGGAATCTTCGTAGTCTACTCATTTTGGCTATGTTGAGTATGCTGATCCCAAATATATTCACCCACCCTTTAACTTAGCTTTATTACAAAGCTCTTTTTAAGGTTTGCATTTAGAAATGCCCTCGTTGGTTTTCTCTCCATATCGATGAGTACAATTGCCACTTTACTTATTATTTTAACCTTTCTATTAATTATTTTTTTCTATTTCTTTCTTTTCTTTCGTTAACGGTGGAGCGCACACAGCTAAGTTGAAATCCCGTAATTTATTTTATCGTTTCTTACCTTATAATCCCCCTAAAAAATACAACTTAAAAGAAAAATATCAAATAATTCGTAACTTTTGACGAAATGTAAAATCGATTCGCTTTTAGGCGAATTTTTAGTATAATAAAAAACGCCACAGACGGCGGCTTCTCAGATATAACATTAGGAAAGAGGACTTATTTGAGAGCCTCATGCAAAATTTACTGCCCTCCCACATGTGCGCTCGATTGGCGGCCAGTACCTATATAATGAAGAGGATTAGAACCAGCGCGATACATTTGAAGAATATTTTTGTTTATAGCGATGAAGTCAATCTACGGTGAATTTGACAGAGAAAAAGAACTAGAGAATGTGAATAGAGCAGAGTAAAAGAACTAGAGAACGGGAACTAAAGCAGAGTAAGCGAACTAAAGGAAGGCAGCTAAAACAGTAAAAGACATCTTAAAACCATCACATGTGAAAAGAAAAAAGAGAAAGAATTGAAAGAAATGATATTACAAAAGTAAGAGAAGAAAGTAAGAAATAAAGAAAAGAAATAACAGAAAATAAGAAAAGAAAGAAACAGAGGGAAAAAAGAAAGAAAAAGTGGGAAAAAGAAAGCAAAAGAACAGCCAAGGAAATACAAGAGAGAGTGGGGAGAATAAAAAAGAATAAAAGAAATACAAAGGGACAACTTGCAACAAAGACCATCCGATTCTTACGAAGCTGCACGCAGACACTATCTAAGCTAAGTTTACTAAACTTCGCCTCCCTGATCAGTGCTGTTCGCTTATTTTATTGAAGAGGAGAACAGAAAATATTACTCTCTTATACGCGTAGTCAGCCTTTGGCTTGAGGCAAAAATTCCGTCCAGTTTGTGTTTAAAAGAATCAACTGTGGTGCAATCATTGACGCTACAGGGAATGTAGCAGGCCGAAAATCTAGACTAACCCCAATCAATCCAACCCGCTTCCTACACTAATTCAGACGTGAAAAATCTAAGGAGAATGAAACAGATTGTATGTACAGTCCTTTACTAACAAAGAAAAATTTACAATAATATTTACAATAGAGAGGAGTAATTAAATTGGAGATCTCGTTACTATTCACAAAACATATACAGCTAAATTTCCTATAAATATGCAATCAAAAAAAATAAATAAATCCTACTCATAAATACTATTAATCGATCCCAAGAAACAATCCTATAAAAAATCGAACAACCCAAATAAGATTTGGACTGAAACAGTCAATAAACAACAAAAGAAGGCCTCACGTGGTACAACAAAATCTTTGTATACAAAACTAGCGCCTCCGAGCTTGGACTAAGATAACTGACCTTGTCACAGTTGCGTGGCTATTTTAAGCTCTCCTTCATTAAAGCTATGCCATTTTACACTCAACCAAGTAAGACAGAACACGGCCTTGAACATTTGTCATATACTAGTGGCCTTTGGTAGTTAACAATAATAAATAGTTAGCTTCTATTACAGGGGTAATTTACAAGTTTGTTTATCTTTCCAGAATATGGCGCCTGGAAAGAAAGAAAAAAAAACATGGAGATCAATTTTATACATAAAATAAACAACCCCCCCCCCAAAAAAAAAAACCCATTCCCATTCACAAACACATTCTTACAGAGGGAGGGAGAGGGTATTGGGAAAAAAGGGTGGGGGAATGGCCCTTTACACACACACTCACATTCGCTCTACCGTAGGGAGACCATTCCATAAATTGATTATTTGGTTGGAGAATTTCTTTGTAGACTCGTGCGAGTTAAATGGGTTACAATTATGCAACCATTTTCCCTTGTGTAATTGGATCGGTCGATTATAAAGTACTTGTTACAGATCATATTAACTATGTATGTATTTTAACGATTTTACATACTTGAATTAAATCACCTTTTAGTCTACGCTGTGTTAATGGAAAGGTATATAATTCCATAAGACGGTCCTCGCGTGGCTTATAATTTAGACTAGATATCATTTTGGTAACTCTACATTTAATTCATTCTAGCGTGTTTCCATATTTTTGGCTAGGAACGGCACCAGGCTTGAACAAAATGTTCCAGAAGAGGCCGGACTAAAGATTTGTAGAGTGAGTATTACTTCTCTCGATTGGGGACCGTATAAACAAACTAATTTTTTTCGCATTCTTAGTACCATCTGTGCATTGTTGACTGGGTTTTAGGTTATTGGTACTGTTACTCTTAATTCGGTTTCAGTTTTCTTGCATTCAGTGAGTAAGATGCCTTTTAATTTTGATTAAGTGAAGCACTTTGCATTTATTCGTGTTGAAGCATATTTGCCAAGTTTGGGCACAACATAATAATTTATTTAAATTAAATTGCATATATTCCACTTTCTTATATGAGTATACAGCTTTGGCGATTTTTGTATAATCCAAAGACTTTGAGAATGTGTATATCAGACCTTCATCAATGTGCTAATGTAGATGAGAAAAAGGACAAGAGGGAAAACTGAGCCATGAGGAACCCTGCTATTTACAATGAGCTATTTAGACGCCTTAGAATTATAACCACTCATTGCCTTCTTTTGTCGAGCCAATTTTCAATCCATCATAAAATTCTCCCTGAATTCCGCGCGATTGTAATTTTATCACTAGCCTTTTGTGACGAAATTTTTCTAGGGCCAACTGGAACTGAAGGTATATGATATTGACGGTTTTACTCTCATCGTAAATATTAAGAATATCTGGAAGAAATCTTAAAGGTTTGAGAGGCAAGAATGTTTGTTACGGAAGCCATGCTGGGTGTCTTTATGAATGCTGTTTGTTTCCAAACAGTTCACAATTCTGTTCCGTATGAAAGAGAAAATGTGTGTTTTCGTATTAGGTAAATAAAGTGTGTGATAAAGCAAATCATTTCATTCTTTTTTTTAATTCAAATTTTTAACTGATTTGGAGCCAGAGATTTAACTGATTCAAGGTTGAGAGAAAAATATAAAACAACAAAATCAATTTAAATGGTCATATTATTATTGTTATACTGCACGAAATTTAACCTCATAAACCTGATCACCATGCGATTGGTTGCTTTTTGCTTTCAAAAAAAATCATTGCAAAAAATGAACACCTCAAAACCTATGTTACCTCCAATTTTCACACACAAAAACCTCAATCTGCAATTACTCGTAATTTTAGGAAGTTTTCCGCGACCAGAATCTATCAAAAATATTTACCTCAAGACATTTTGGTTTACCCACTTCATAGTTTAAACTTTTTCTGACAAAATGATAACTTCTAGTTTATCTCTAACCGTTTATATTGTCGCAGTTATTATGCTTAGAGAAACTTCCCCTAAAACTATTCTTTTTAAACTTCCAATATACTTTTAGACCAAAATAAAAATTGCTTTCATGTTTACAGAACACAAGAGAGACGAAATTGCTCTATTAAATTTTTTTTTCCTTGCCAAACCTTTTGTCTAAAAAGATTAGGTTATTGTGGAAAAGTCTAAAATTGGTGTAAACAATGTATGTTTTGGTTGCAGCCAAGTCTATAAGTTTTCATATGAATAATCTGAAAGTGATATCGAAAAGAGAAAAACAAGTTTTTATCAAAGTTTGTATATCAAATTTTACCATTCTTCTGCAAAATTTAAAAAAAAATAATTACTTTTATCCTTTAATCGAAAGTAAAAATACATTTATAGTTGTGTAAACCATAAAATCCGTTTCATAATATAATATAATAATTTTTCTCTTAATCTGTTATATTTAACCGTTTAAAGTGTTGATGTTTGCCTTTTACATTGAAAATAATGGAAGAAACTCATTAAAACCTTTAATTCGAACGAGGGTACTTTAATCGAAGGTGTTTATCATTGAGGAAAAAAAAAACTAAGGAGTCACCCCCATAAAATACTATTGATTATTTTGTCACTATTTCGCCGACACTGGTAATAAATTAGCTAACTATATAATAAAAGCCGTGGTAGTTGGCTGGTTAGTTGGTAGCTTCTTTGGGACTTCCGTTATGCCCTCTTTTTTGCTTTTGAAATTTACAGTGCAATAGCAACGAGGTTTAATCACGGTGAAAGTTAGAAAAGAAAAATCTTTAAGGAAAATAGTCAGAGATACGAGTAGAGCGACAGGTCATTCTGCAAGGATTGGGGCTGGAGGTTACACAACTTGGGCAATGGGGTTAAGAAGGCATAACCTTCCTTTCAGGTCTCCGTTGTAGCAGGGGCAGGATACCCATCCTACACCTTATACCCACTTACGGTGCAAAGAGAAGACGTAGGTGGGAATGAAAGAGGGAGAGGGAGATTTAAAAGAAGTGCAAGAGATTATCCAAGAGATAGAGACCCACATTCACTTGGGGAAAAACAATTAAAATATTAGTATTAATAATCAACTCTATTAATTCTGCATATATACAGGTTGTTTAAAACAATTGCTCAGACTTTGCGCTAATTGCTCTACGTTATCTAGTTCTTTTTTCTTCATTTACAATGGAAAGCCCTTGTCATTCAAGGTCTGCCACTGGCGCTCAGCACGAGCTTTCTGTACTGAAAGTGCCATAAACCCCAAAATAGCTGGAAACGAGGTGAGAGAAGTAAGTTGATAGATAGATAGCATGAGTTTTTTTGTTTTTTTAATAAGGGGAGGGGTGGGGGAAAAGTGAGTACGTATGATGAGTGATGAATATATGCCAGGAGACTGGCTGTTCTCTTTTTTGTTATTATAATTAGTCTATCTTCTGTATTCTTTGAAAGCTTCTTCTAGATTGGACCTTTTACAGGTAGGTAGGTTCTAATTCATAAATTTATACGTATATATATATATATATTTATATATATATATATATATATATATATATATATATATATATATATATATATATATATATGAGCATCTATATGTTGCTTCTAATTCTTGTTTTCTTTGACTTTTTATTAATTGTCGTTTACGCTGTGTTAATGGGGAGGGATATAATTTCATAAGACGGTCCTCGCATGGCCTATACTTTAGACTAGATATCATTGTGGTAACTCTACATTAAATCCATTCTAGCGTGTTTACATATTTTCATGTTATTCCTTGAAAATGAACTTGCAAATATAGTTCGAAAGTGCTTGGATGCATCTGTTCATTTTCTTGTTGGTTATTAAGTAAATTGCTTTATTTTAGATTCTTCGAAGTTTCTTCAAAGATAGGCTTTGTATAGTGTTCTCTGTCGTTTTATATTTATTCTACCTAAGATGTGTATTAGCCTTAGTCCACCTCTGGCTTTGGCTATCCTTGCCTTTGCATGAGCGTAGTAGCTTCTTGTGCAAAATGGGTAGCCCTAGTACACTTTCTTCCGTCGCGTAACTGTAGTTGGTACCGTCAATGGATATTTGGTCTTTCTTAAGTCTTGTTAATGGAATTATTTTAAATTTGTGGATGATAGTTTTAATTTTCCATCCGTTTTCATAGTCATTAATATTCTTTATTTTTCTTTCTATAGTTCATGCTGCCATCTTGGATTTGTGGATCGTAATGGAATAATTTGACTGATGTCGTCCGCGTATTGAATATTTAGACATCCTAGTATTATTGGGGGCGGAATATCAGCCGTGAAGATCGCGTGAAGGGTGGGGTCCCTCCCTGTGACACCCAAGTTTGTAGACGGGAAGTCGGTCTCACGTTGTCCTCGATGGAGCTGTAGGCTTTCCTATTGGTGACATAGCCGGCCAACATTTTCTCCATCTTGATGCCGAGAACGAGTTGGAGGAGCTTTTATATTTAAGCCCTTCAACCCAGTCCTTATCAAAGATCTTCCGGACATCACGGAGGACCACGTCCACGTATCCCTTTTCTACTTTGTCCTGTGAAGTCTTTCGGGTTAGTATGGGTATTGCTGAGGAAGAGTGCCTTTCCTTTCGAAAGCGTAATTGATGGTCATTGTATGCATCTCCCTTTGTCCTTATGTAGGATTTTCTGGTGGAATTTGGACCTGTATTGGGTTCTGGTTAACGGTCACCAGAATTCCAATATGGTCACTAAATGGGACAGGGACTGGTTCCTTATACATGTCATAGGGGAAGTTATTACTAGTTAACACTATGTCTGGTTTGGTTGATCATCTTCCATTTACGTAAGTCGGGAATTCTGGTCCAGCACGTATTAGGATGTTCTTTCTATTAGGAGTACTAAATTTCGCCCTGCATTATTTTTTGTTCTATATCAGGATTCCAGCAGTCTTTTGTTTAGGTCTCACAATGGTATTGTTGGATTGTTCTTGTTAAATATTTCCAATATTGAATGAATTTGCATGTATGAGCGGCGAGGTGGTTGGTAAGCGGCTGCTATCGTGAGTGGAGAGAATTGCATCTGCACTGTTACATCCTGGGTATAATATAACCCGTTTTTAACAGCAATTGCTGATCCTTCATACCTTTTCCCGGTGGGGTCTTCTTAATGATGCAATAGTTGTGAATTTTTATTTGTTCATCGTCTTTGATTCCGTGTTCGGAAATTGGCGAAAGAAGTTACCGTATTAGATATATTTATTTTTCCCCCATCTGTATTTAGGTGGAGTATTTTTGATTTTCTGCTGACGTGGTCCATGATCTATAGGGAAAGGTTTTCTATTACGTTTAGCTTGCTCCTTGTTTTGTTTTAGCGTTCTTCTACTTTCCATTGGTCACCTTTTCGAGTGTCGTTTTGGCGCATTTTGACGTCGTTGGAGTAGAATCTGATTCGGTTCTCTACTAATAACTTTTTGATCGAGGATTCCTCGTGATCAGTGACGTAGGACTATTTGCATGTCCCTCTTTCTATGCATTTTTTGATGACTGTTGGTTTGACACCTTTAGGCAGAGGATATGCCTCGTGGACGAAGCCTTTGAGTTTAAAGTCTCTTGCTTCGTATTGGCATCCCTCGTTGTCGTTTTCCACTTGGACTCCGTTGTGATTTCTGTCTCTGTGGTAATGATTTGTTTTTTTTCTTCGTTTTCTTGTGGGTTTTCTTTTTCATGATGTTTTGGTTTCTTTTTCTGTATCATCGGTTGCCATTTCTTTCTCATTCTTTCTCCAGATTCTGCGTGTTGTTTTTTATCTGCTAGTGTGGCTCCTACTCACAAAATGTCCAAGAATTGCAGAGTTTTTCCGGTGGTAACGCCGTAAATACAAGCCGAGGGAGGGTTGAGAGGGAACCACATCCTACGAATGCCGTTCCTTCCCAATAGAAGATTCAAAGTTTCTGCGAATGTTCCCGGTTAGGCTTTATTGTGTACATGTGCAAACGTAGTGCACTCCAGTATGTCGAGGCTGGTGCGCTCATTTATGAAAAATATTAAATTTTTGTTCTTGTGTTTCCTTTACTTCTTTTAGTGTAGCTTTTGCTACGCTGCCGCAGGTTTGGTTACTTTTCTTTTGAATTTCATCCTTTTCTTCTTGCTCTTTCTTTTCTATTATGGCTTTTCTTTGGGGGAAATTGATAGTCATGGTCCTGTGTGGGCCAGGCAGTTTATGCATTCAGAGCCGACTTTGAGATGTCTTCGGGGACAGAGTAAAGGAAGCAAGGAAGAAAAGAGCAAAGGAAGCAGCGAAGAGAAGAGTAAAGGAAGCAATTATTATTTTCTTCATTGCCCTTTTCCATTCGTTTATTTTCTTCCTTTCCCCTTTCTTCTTGATCACTTGTTACATATCCTTCTACATACACCTCGTACTTTTGCCTTCTCCACATTCCTCCTTCCCAACATATCGTTTTGGTATATTCCTCTTCTCATATTTGCACATTTTCTCTCTTCTACAATGTGACTTTTTTATGTTTACTCTCAGTAATTTGCCACCAGTTTATTTTCCTTTTTCACATTTTCTCTCTTCTACAATGTGACTTTTTTATGTTTACTCTCAGTAATTTGCCACCAGTTTATTTTCCTTTTTCTTTGAAGAAACTTCTTTCGAAGTTTCTTCAAAGATAGGCTTTGTATAGTGTTCTCAGTCGTTTTATATTTATTCTACCTAAGATGTGTATTAGCCTTAGTCCACCTCTGGCTTTGGCTATCCTTGCCTTTGCATGAGCGTAGTAGCTTCTTGTGCAAAATGGGTAGCCCTAGTACACTTTCTTCCGTCGCGTAACTGTAGTTGGTACCGTCAATGGATATTTGGTCTTTCTTAAGTCTTGTTAATGGAATTATTTTAAATTTGTGGATGATAGTTTTAATTTTCCATCCGTTTTCATAGTCATTAATATTCTTTATTTTTCTTTTTATAGTTCATGCTGCCATCTTGGATTTGTGGATCGTAATGGAATAATTTGACTGATGTCGTCCGCGTATTGAATATTTAGACATCCTAGTATTATTGGGGGCGGAATATCAGCCGTGAAGATCGCGTGAAGGGTGGGGTCCCTCCCTGTGACACCCAAGTTTGTAGACGGGAAGTCGGTCTCACGTTGTCCTCGATGGAGCTGTAGGCTTTCCTATTGGTGACATAGCCGGCCAACATTTTCTCCATCTTGATGCCGAGAACGAGTTGGAGGAGCTTTTATATTTAAGCCCTTCAACCCAGTCCTTATCAAAGATCTTCCGGACATCACGGAGGACCACGTCCACGTATCCCTTTTCTACTTTGTCCTGTGAAGTCTTTCGGGTTAGTATGGGTATTGCTGAGGAAGAGTGCCTTTCCTTTCGAAAGCGTAATTGATGGTCATTGTATGCATCTCCCTTTGTCCTTATGTAGGATTTTCTGGTGGAATTTGGACCTGTATTGGGTTCTGGTTAACGGTCACCAGAATTCCAATATGGTCACTAAATGGGACAGGGACTGGTTCCTTATACATGTCATAGGGGAAGTTATTACTAGTTAACACTATGTCTGGTTTGGTTGATCATCTTCCATTTACGTAAGTCGGGAATTCTGGTCCAGCACGTATTAGGATGTTCTTTCTATTAGGAGTACTAAATTTCGCCCTGCATTATTTTTTGTTCTATATCAGGATTCCAGCAGTCTTTTGTTTAGGTCTCACAATGGTATTGTTGGATTGTTCTTGTTAAATATTTCCAATATTGAATGAATTTGCATGTATGAGCGGCGAGGTGGTTGGTAAGCGGCTGCTATCGTGAGTGGAGAGAATTGCATCTGCACTGTTACATCCTGGGTATAATATAACCCGTTTTTAACAGCAATTGCTGATCCTTCATACCTTTTCCCGGTGGGGTCTTCTTAATGATGCAATAGTTGTGAATTTTTATTTGTTCATCGTCTTTGATTCCGTGTTCGGAAATTGGCGAAAGAAGTTACCGTATTAGATATATTTATTTTTCCCCCATCTGTATTTAGGTGGAGTATTTTTGATTTTCTGCTGACGTGGTCCATGATCTATAGGGAAAGGTTTTCTATTACGTTTAGCTTGCTCCTTGTTTTGTTTTAGCGTTCTTCTACTTTCCATTGGTCACCTTTTCGAGTGTCGTTTTGGCGCATTTTGACGTCGTTGGAGTAGAATCTGATTCGGTTCTCTACTAATAACTTTTTGATCGAGGATTCCTCGTGATCAGTGACGTAGGACTATTTGCATGTCCCTCTTTCTATGCATTTTTTGATGACTGTTGGTTTGACACCTTTAGGCAGAGGATATGCCTCGTGGACGAAGCCTTTGAGTTTAAAGTCTCTTGCTTCGTATTGGCATCCCTCGTTGTCGTTTTCCACTTGGACTCCGTTGTGATTTCTGTCTCTGTGGTAATGATTTGTTTTTTTTCTTCGTTTTCTTGTGGATTTTCTTTTTCATGATGTTTTGGTTTCTTTTTCTGTATCATCGGTTGCCATTTCTTTCTCATTCTTTCTCCAGATTCTGCGTGTTGTTTTTTATCTGCTAGTGTGGCTCCTACTCACAAAATGTCCAAGAATTGCAGAGTTTTTCCGGTGGTAACGCCGTAAATACAAGCCGAGGGAGGGTTGAGAGGGGACCACATCTTACGAATGCCGTTCCTTCCCAATAGAAGATTCAAAGTTTCTGCGAATGTTCCCGGTTAGGCTTTATTGTGTACATGTGCAAACGTAGTGCACTCCAGTATGTCGAGGCTGGTGCCCTCATTTATGTTAATATTAAATTTTTGTTCTTGTGTTTCCTTTACTTCTTTTAGTGTAGCTTTTGCTACGCTGCCGCAGGTTTGGTTACTTTTCTTTTGAATTTCATTCTTTTCTTCTTGCTCTTTCTTTTCTATTATGGCTTTTCTTTGGGGGAAATTGATAGTCATGGTCCTGTGTAGGCCAGGCAGTTTATGCATTCAGAGCCGACTTTGAGATGTCTTCGGGGACATTTTCTTGTCACATGATCTTCGATTGCATCGCACTGAAAGCAGGTTTGCACATTGGTGAACGTCTCAACTTCGATATTTTTGGAAGGAATTCGCATGTCAAACGCCGATACTCCTTTGTTCGTGGCTCTGTTGTACATCTAGAATGATGTACACACTACTTTAAACAAGTGTTTGGTGGCCAAATTTAATGAGCCGCAAGATTTTGAGAAACTGATTCTCCCTTTCCAGCTCCTCTTTTAACTCCTCCTTAGTGTGCGATCCGACATACAGGCCCACTTTTCGACATATAAAAGAGCGGTTAGTCATTAGTTGTGAGGCAGTTTTGGAACTAGGCCAATTTTGATCAGGGCCATTAGCCCGTTCGTTGCTACCAGCCGCTGGGCGTCTTCTCCTTTATGGCAGAATTCAACGTACCCATTTGACACATCTATCAACTTCGTACTGGCGATTTTCAGGTTGGTATATTGGGTCCTCATCAGTAGTCCTCTTTCCGGTTTCATTTTTCCTTGCTCCGTCCTAACTGGCAGTCTTCTGTACTCCATGTTCATACTTGTGAAATAGGGGGCCCTCCCAACATTATCCTATAGTCCCACCCTCGCTAACTTAGCTGATATGATGAATAGAATGAATGAATGGATGGATGGACTCGGGTGGGCTCTCCTCGAGGGGTGAAAAGTAACGAACTTTTTATTAGCTAGCGCGTAATCGACCATGGCTAGCCTGGGGTGTCGCCGTTTAGAAGGAATTTAAGCCGCAGTTGCTTCCTAACATACACTGAGACGGCTACGTATTCTTTAGTAGTCTTGGGGGGCCCTCACAAGCGAAGTGGTTAGACTCCCCTGAAAAGGTTGCAACCCGATCCATTGTCTGGGGGCTCCTCTAGTACGGGTATCTGGCAGTGGGCTAGTCCAAAAACCTCTATCCTCCAGTACCACCAATTAAACAGTTGCTACAAGGCCCTAAACCTTGAGGCCCCACCTTATTTCTCGTCTGCCCTCTCCGTCGTCAAACTCCTCGGGCACTCTGGTCTAACCTCTCTCTCATCCTGATCACTCCTCGTTCTGTACTCTGCTCAATGAGTGACCGTTCTTTCTCAGTTTGTCCTCGTAGAATCTGGAATGCTCTTCCTGCAGAAGTCCGATGCTCTTCCTCCCTTGCTACTTTTAAACGTCTCCTGAAGCCTCATCTCTTCAGAATTGCCTTTTTTACCCTGTAAACTTTCTCTACACTCGCTACACAACCTGTGCTCTGGGAGGGCTAATAGCCCTGAACGGCGCACTATAAATACCATTAGCTAAGGCATTGGGCATTGGGATTGAGCTAGGGAAATTAGGCAGTCATGATGTTAATGCTGACTGACCTAAAAGGTATTATTTTTTCTCTTCTTAGTACCTCCCAGAACGGGAAGATTTTTGGTGTGGGAGTAGAAACAGTGTTTGAGACGATAGATGAAAATGAAGAATGCAAAGTAAGATGAAATTGAGATGGAAGGCTTCTTCTTTTTCAGTTCTTCTTGAACAGGCGGCTAATTTGCGTCTATTCTCTTCAAAATTTTAGATAGGTAAAATTTCTCCGTTAAAAAGGTATCGTACTTCCAACTTCTTGAGTAAGAACAAATATCTCTGATGAAGAAATGCGTCTGAATATTTTTCCGAGCGTCTGCTTTTCCAAGCTAAATGCGAGTGGTGTGTAGACAGTCTAAGCGGGGATTTTTTCTACATATTCTTTAAATATTATTAGAATTCACATAAGGCAGAGAAAAAAGTGCAGTTTATGCCCGACACAGAATATTTAAAAAATCATGCTACTAATGATAGCTGGCGTATAGAAAAACGACTGTATTTGGCAAACAGTCATGCAGGCAAGAGGAGGGCTGGATCCAATTAATCTGGAAGTCCAAAGACTAGGGAGAAAAACATGAGAAAAGGTGGAAGGAGAAAGGATCCCTGCATCGACAATAAAAAATATAACAATACCACAGCAGAGGTAACGCAAGATTGCAAGAATATCAAAATTCCCAAGTGAAAGAATCTGCTCGAAAGAAGCAATAAACCCGATATTTACGTGCCCAAATAAGACGAAATACCAACTCAAGAAACGAAACATCTCGAACAACCAAAAATCAACATAATGAGTACAAACAAAAACAAATAGCGAAGAAAGTGAAGTGCTCACAAAAGAAAAGGGAATAGAATTAAAAAAGGAGGCGAAGTACCCATAAAAGGAAAAGGAAACAAAAAGAAAAATAAAATAAACAAAAATTAACAAAATAGGTGAAGTGCCCACAAAAATAACATAAATGAAAAAGATAAAAAGAAAAAAAATGTTAGCAAATAAATTTAATTAAAAGGCTTAAGAGCCACAATCTAGGAAAATTTCAAATAGAATATATATATATATATATATATATATATATATATATATATATATATATATATATATATATGCGGTTAAAAGGCTATTTTTGGCAAAGACAGTTTTCCTCAAATCCTTAGGAAGGAGCTCTTCTCACATACACGAGAAGATAACACTTAAAAGAAGCGTTCTATCAGATAGACAAAAAACAATCTTTCAATTGGCCTTTACAAGTGTCACCTCTGCTTGTCGAAGAGAATGAAAAAAATATTATTCCCCATTTTGGCCACGCCTTATAAATTAAGAAAAATTATTGCAGTAACGCAATTAATTACGCAGTTAATACGAAGGGCGGTCAATAAGTTTTGCGAATCGGTAGGGCAAAACAGAGGAAGGGGGATGGCTGTTTGTGGGGGTTTTAGGACAAGTTATGACAAGTCAAGACCTGCAGCCTCACGCTCCTGTCTCATCTATTTAAGAAGCAGTAGCTGATCGCAGATCATCATTCACAAATTTTTCAACAATAGAGAAGGTTGAGCACCGCGCACTGATCAAATTTTTGACCAAGGAAGGCAAGAATGCAAAAGAGATCAATGAACGCATGGTTGCATTGTACACCGACACCGCACCTCCCTATGCAATCATTGCTCTCTGGAATAGGGAGTTCCACCATGGTCGTGATTCCATGAAGATGAACCCCGTCCAGGACGCCTGTCAGACGTGACCAACGAGTACAATGTGGCCCGTGTGGAGAGGATGATCCTCGAAAATCGACTAGTGAAGGTCGAAGAAATCGAGCAAGAACTTGGAATATCACATAGTAGTGTTATCAACATCATCCACGACAATTTGACCATGACCAAATTCTCTGCCCGTTGGCTCCCTAGAAACCTCACGCCCCCATGATCGACTTCAACGTCGTCAAAGTCCACAAAGCCAGAGTCGCACAAGCTGCCCTGCGCAAGAGCGGATTCGAGGAGCTCAACCATCCCCCCTACAGACCAGATCTGGCGCCTAGCGACTACTTTTTATTCCGCCAGCTCAAGGCTGCACTGCGTGGACGCCGGTTTGGGGACGAGGAAGATGTCCAGCTCGCCGTCTAGGAGTGGGTTGAACAGAAGTCGGGAGATTTCTGGTTGTCGGGAATTCGAAGCCCCATGGAAAGGTGGCACAAGTGTTTTGAAGTCGAAGGTAGTTATAGTGAAAAATAATAAAACACTTTTCCTCATATCTCCTTTCCTTATACTGAATTGCAAAACATATTGACCTCCCCTCGTATATATATATATATATATGTATATATATATATATATATATATATATATATATATATATATGTCGTAGAATGCCCCCCTTTTTGTTCTAAGAGTGCTAAGAGTGCTAATATTGATATCATAAAGAAGAGAGCCGTTGGAAACACGTAAGGATATAGAGAAACGCACAATAATTCCCAAAATAAACTTATATTTTTACTTTAACACTTGAATACACAAAATTTAAATATTAACCACAGCAATACTTCTAATATTATCCTCCACAAGAATTAAGTTAATTAGTTTGACCCTCTAAAATTGGTTAATTTCACTACACACAGCAATATATAAGATTTAGGCTTACGGACTCAACTGGAGTTTAAATATCTCAGGAATGTTATTGTCTCACGACGCGTGCCGCCTGTCCAGATGTAGGCGGTCGAGATCACGAGGTCCTTTTGGCAAGGGTAGCAGCTGGGGGGGTCCACACTGTATTCAAGGGGGGGGGGAGTTCTTCAAGGACGAGAACAATTACGGTGCTTTATGCGGCACTAAGGTAGTCGTGGTCTCTTTGGTGAAGGGGGAGTCAAACTTGGTTCATAAACTAAGTTAACTTGGAGTGCGGTGTGACCACCGAGTAGAGAGCCCGAGGGGAAGCTTTTCTCCTTCGTTAATTAATTCCTCATGGGCGAGAACTGAACTCGGGGAGGGTCTTCTTCAAGGGTGAGGATCGATGAGGCGAGGTTTCTCTGACGAGAATAAGTTAAACTTGAATAAGTTAACTTAAAGGTCGGTCTGGTAACCAGGAACTAGCTCGAGGATGAGCTTCTTCTTAGTTCCAGTCTTCCTTAAGGGCGAGTATAACGGATGGCGGATTCTCTGACGAGAATAAATTTAACTTGGTTCCTCAACCAAGTTAACTTATGAGTTTGCTGTGGCCACCGAGTAACGGGCTCGAGAGGGGAGCCTTTTTCTTCTTCTTTCCTTAACTCCTCAAGGACGGGGAATACCCCTGGTGTTTAAGATGCACCAGGATATAAGAAGTCTCTCTGACAAGAGTAAGTTGAACTTAACAGAGTTAACTTAGCGTTTGGTTTGATAACCAGGGACTAGCTCGAGGATGAGCTGCTTCTTAGCCCCTTAAGGTAGGTAGCCCTGCCTCTCTTGCAGGGTACTTCTTGGTCTGGCGAGCCAAGTAATCTACCTGTCCAGTCTCGGTAGCCCGAGGTCTTAATCCGGGGACTTTTTCACCTGGAGACTGACGTATTCCACCTCGATTTTCCTTAGTGTTCCTCATTTATACCTCGTCACCCCACTGGGGGAGTGGTAAGAGGGGGAGGGTCTTGAGGGCAGCCCCCGGAGGGTTTTTATGCCAAATGGTTTTTCTCACCAAGTCTTATATCGGCACCTCGTTAGCCTTCGAGCTTGGGAGAAACACGTCTCTAATTTCTTACTTGACGTGAAATTGAATCTCACTCTCCTGGGGGAGATCTTGCATTTTAACCTTTAGGTCTTTTATAGGGACGAGTGGTGCGGCGCTGCGGTTACGCGCTTGACCCCACGGTGCCTGGAGCCGGATGTCTTTGCTGTAATCACCTCGTGACTCCACCGCGAGTAAACGAGGAGGTGACGATTCTCCTACACACACATATATATATATATATATATATATATATATATATATATATATATATATATATATATATATATATATATATATATATATATATATATATATATATATATATATATATATATATATATATATATATATATAGTACTTATCAATTTCGCTCTGGCCACCGTCTTAACTATAACTGCTAATGCTTTTTCGGTGCTTCGATTTTTCCTGAACCCATGTTAGTGAGTTGGGATCAGGAATCTTCCTTCGAGATATTTTGTTAGCCTGGCACTTATTAGTCTTACTAATATTTTTTCAGCGTCTCCAGTAATGCTATAGGTCTAAACTTACTTGGACTATGGGAGGGTTTGCCAGGTTAAAGTAGGAATACTATTTTCCCCTTCTTCTTTCCATCTAGAAAATATCCTGCGCTAAGCGTGGCATTAAATAAGAATACTATTTTGTCCAAAAAAGTATCCGGTGTTCTGATTAGATTTTCCCCGGTGAGCCCTGACTCTCTGGACGCTCTCTGTTTGGTATTCGTAATTTTTCCTTTCAATTCCTCAAAATTGACTGGCTCAATTCCTTCGTCTGCTAGAATTGTCGTTAGTGCATCGTTGTTTGGGACTATCTCATGTCGATTTCATTCAAATTCTTCCACTACCCTTAGTTCATGATCACGGTCAAAATCTTCATTTCCTTCTGGAGAGATGTCGAATACACCTCTTCAATAAATAATAAAGTCAGCTTCAATTTTATGGCGCTCTTTGGCTTCTGCCCCCTCCTGGGTCATTTCGATCCCAGGCCTTGACTCCCTCTTTCCCCTAGCTATATTTAGATTATTCAAAAGCTTATTTGGGTTAGTTTCGCTATCATTAGCCTCTATAAATATATCCCTTCTTATGATGCTTTCCACTGCTATCAATTCTTCTTTGCCCTGCTGTACTAGAGCCCAATCTTCCCTCTGGGGTCCGTTGAACTCTATAGCTTACCTCAGGGCTATGTATTGATGTTTTAGGCTCATGATTTACAGAATTCTTAATGGGTGAGGCAGTTTTCTGTACTCTGCATTTGGGACGTGCCTTCGGTCAGCCTCTATTAATGCCTCCGTCAGTTTCTCAAACTCATGGTCATTTTTTTCCAAAGTCGCTCCTGATTAGTTGTCCTGTTGACCCCTTGTTAGATCTTTAGAGTATCCTATCCAGTTGGCTATTCTATACTGTTTTCAAGGTGGGCCTTTAATTTGAATTTGGTCTTGGGATAGCGTCGTTACCATATTTTCATGCTCACTCGTTGAAGGGGGACCTCTTTCGATTAAGTAGTTTAATTGGAATAATGGTATAGCCAACACAATGTCTGGTTTTGTTGCTCTGTTTGGCCCAAAGTAGGTAGAAAATTCTGATCCAATTCGTTCGACTATTCCTCTCTCTAGCATGGTGTTCAGATTTTTAATAGTGTACAGCAAGTTATGGGGTATTTTGAGATTTCCATTTGTGATTAATTTGTAAACCAATCAATCTGGGTATGAGATTTTGAACTCCTACTTATACTCCCTTTTTAATTCCTTGAATGTGTTCATCATTGTTCGACGGAAAAGGTCTTTCTTTTGAAGCGAAGAATTTTATGTTGACCTCTTGTCTTTCTTCTACACTTTCACTCTTTGTCTTGGAAATAGATTCAGCTCTCTTCATCTTGATTTGCTGACTGTGATGTTTGTTGATCTATTTCGCTGTACTTAACTGCAGACGCGTTCTCAACTTCCATTGATTGTTCCTGTTTCTGCTGCATCTTCCTTCTCACCCTCGGATCTCTTACATTGGCTGGTTTTGGCTCAGGTTTTTGTCAACGCTCATGCTCTTCTTTGAATTTGATCTTTCTTTGTCTTTGTTGTCGAAGGGTTATATTGAATACTAAGGATTTCCGCTGATGAGGGATTATCGCGAAAAAAACACCTCATTTAGACCGTTGTTTTTAACATTAAATTAAACTCTTTGGGGTAATCACTAGTGATGGGACGAGTACTCGGTATCAGTATCGAGTATCGATGGCATTGAACGATTTTAGTGGTATCGGTACTCGTACTCGTATCGAAAAATTTTGCCTTAGTTTTCGATACCAACGTTCGATCCAAGATCCTTAAAGGCCTCTTTACACTACAAAAATACCGGCAACTTTCTGCCAATTTCTGCTGCCGGCAGCACGAACCCGGAAGAAAGTTGCCGATGTTGGCAACTCCGACCTGTCGGTGTTTTGCTGCCGTTTTCGGCAGCATCCTTCCCACTATGAACGTGTTTGTTGATATTATATCTTTTATGAAGTTGAGTCTATTTTTTTCCAATTGCCAAAAGCTGATACTGTTGAACAATCGAGAACATTCATGAATAAAGGAGGTGTTATACAAGGGCTGACACCACACGCATCTGTTTTTTTTCCGGTTCAATCCTTTATCCAGATAGTTTAATGATGTAGATTAGTTGTGTTTTATAAATATGTGGTAAATCCTGTCAAAGAACGAAGGTGAAGATGAAACTACCGAATGTCGGTAGTATCGGCTGTTTTTAGTGGTATCAAAACTCTTATCGGTATCGGGACTTTTATGTCTCATTTCCGATACCAAAATCCGATACTTGCCCATTAATTCCCAAGACACTGTATGCAATCGTTTTACAACATATATTCATTTTATTGAATGATTATATTCTTGTGTCCCGTACGTAAAAAATTCAGATAATATGCATCTAATTTATTTACACAAATTTAACATTTTATAAGCTTTTCAAACCCTTAGTTTTTCAGGGAACCAAAAGGAACAGGCACAGGCCCAATTACTAGCTTAGGTGAACGTGAAAAATTCACGTACTTGCACTCAATTAAATGAATTCAGTTAGTTTGGTATAAATAATGTGATTTTATTTAAATGTTTCACTCAATATTCGTAAATTTAGATCATTTTATCTCGTTGAAAATATTTTGAAAATAGTGTACACGTGCCGTCATAAATGAGGGAAAATTGTACGTTATTTTCATCTCTATAATTATTGGGTAAATCTTGAACAAAAGATTAGAATTTCTAAAGAGTCACTTCAGTCACAATGAAAATTATTATTAAGCAAAAAATACATGCATTAGCTTGAAATCAAAGCCGTTTGATATATTCATATTGTATGTACATCTGCTACCAAACCAATTAATTTCTATTTTTGTTCCATCGTTTTTTCTGACAAATTTTATTTCGTTTAAAGTTAAAGTTAAGGTTTAAATAGACTCTTTAATCTTTATGTACAACTTTTATCTGTAAATGTTGTTTGTTTTATATTCCTTAGATATTCATATTCAATTTTCACCCATTGCATAATGAATATGAATAGTTACATGAAACAAATGGTAGTGTTAGAGAGTAACCATATCGAACATGTTCAAAAAGCGTTCATTCAAACGATCAAACACGAAACATTTGACTCAAGATTTGTTATTGTATTATAATTCTTTCAATCTATAATCAAATACATAGAAATTTCTTTTTTAAGGAAAAATTATTTAGAATATTGGGTTTGAAGTACGACTAATATTCAGGTTTGCACCTATATTGTCTGCCGTTTTTATTTGGTTGCTAAAGGAATTAGTTGTATAATTGGATGCCTAAGTATTCTATTTTGTAATAGCTTGAAGAATTAAACAAAGCCTCATTGTTCCGTAGTATTATTCCATAAATAAATGAATAGAAACCTATAAAAGTATTTACTAATACACAAACACGTAGCTATATTATATATATATATATATATATATATATATATATATATATATATATATATATATATTATGTTTAGCGATTCGGACTGTTTAATTTCTATTATATTCTTAGTTGGTTGCAATTTCTTATGGCGTTGCCTCTGCTACCTTAACAAAAGTAAGGTTTTGCTTGTCCTCGTCCCTTTTAGCCTTCTCCTTCATTTTTCTGTCTATTATGTAGCGCTTTAGTGCACAAACCATTGACATGGTTCGATGGTTTCTATTACAATTAATGCATTATTTTTACTTGTGCGTTGCATTCTCTCCATGTGTGGTTTTTGGTGCTACATTCTGAGCATCATTTTTCGTTATTATAAAGGAGGTCTTTTGCAAGATGTTTTTCTAACGCGAAGAAATTAAAGTAAGTGAGTACGCTTACAAATTCTTCGCTCGTGATTTGCTCAAGTGTTATTTTAAGTTAAATTTGAGGAGTTCGAGCTTTTAGCTTTTCTCGCCATACTCGTCGTTTCCCGGAAAATTATTTTGAATAAGTGTGTGTATTCTAGGTTAGTACTTTAAGGTTAATTACTTCCTAAATTTTACCTTAATTTTGAGTCCTCTCTAATTCCTTCATTATCTCTTCAACTTTGTGCTCTCTAATACAGGAATTGATTTGCCAGCAGTATACTGCCTTTTAGGCTTGTATTTGAGGTGGTAATTTGGCCTCTAACCCAATTTTCTCTAGTTCATCCGAAGCTCTTTCAGATAGTAGTTTGCCTACATTCTTTTCATTTTGGCACAGCGCAAGGTAGGAGTTTGCGTAATCTAGTAGCCTCACCAAGATGACACCTAGTTCTCCATATATTACTCTGAATACGTTCGTTCTTTCGGGTTTTTCGCGACTTTTCAGATACGCAAAGGGACTCCTTGGGTCGAGTCTATCTTTCGATTAATCAAACTTCTTCTTTTTCTTAATTTTTCGTATTAATGAAAAGGGGCGAAAAAGTAAAGGAAAAGAGGGGGAGAGGGAGCTGGAGGTAGATAAGAGTGTTGTCATATCCGATTATTTTTTCGGCTTATTCAGCTGGCAAGTCGGATTTCCTGCCTAACTGCCTATTACCTATCCATAATAGTTATTGCTCCCACCTTAATTGATTCCGCCGCTCACGTGGGTACTAACCCGTCCCGGACTAAGCTTCAGCCTGAGCTGAGTTAGCAGCCCGGTTCAGATATAGCTACTCCTCAATAAGATTCCTATGTAGACTTAGCTTCCCTAGACGACTCGCCCTAAATAAGGTAGAGAGAAGGGAACGATCGTCCTCTAATATGTCCAGGCCAAGTTCTGTCAATCAGTCACAGTCTCTTCATAATATTCTTTCCCCGGAGGAAGACAACGAGTCTCGTTTCAATCAATTGGAATGTTAGGATTGTTGTTTGAAAATCTTTCGTAGAAAAGTCTCCAACATCTGCTATCCGTCCAAATCAAAAGAAAACGGGTTTTAGGGGATATTTATTCTTCTTTGCTTGAACATAATGTCAAGAGAAAAGAGCCAATCATGCGAGGGGATTTTTACCCTTGACATTATGTTCAATCAGGGAGGAATAATTATTCACTAAAAACCCTTCTATGGATGAATCCTATCTGGCCATCGTGGTTTAAGGTGGTTCAAACCACCTTTGAACTCCTAGTGGTGTTTAGAGGATAATAACCCTCAAGAAGAGAATACTGCCGTTGGAAAATTTCCTTCAACTTTGTCCACAGGGAAGAACAGTCTTCTTTGGCCGAGACCTCAACGCCAGATGCAAGGAATTAGGATTCACTGGTCGTCATAATAAAAAGAAAAAGAATCTGAATACCATTTTAGACTGGAACATTGTAGTCCGCGCTGGGTCCGACTTCCCACGTACATCACCGATCAGTATGCAACCAAGTTTGATATAATCCTAACCCGCCAAAATATTTCCTATAACATTCACATAAAACCTGAGCCTTGATACCAAGCGACCACATCGCCACACTAATTAGAAATCCTTCGGCCCTATTCAAATCCCCGTTAAGGAAAGGAAATGCTTCGCACGAATAAACTGAGAGGAGTACAGAACTCTTCTTAGTGAATACACACCCCAACCACTTGAAGAGGCTACACTGGAAGAAATCGACAAGGAGCTGCAACTTTAATGGAGAAAATGGTTGAAGCGGACCACGCACCAGTGCCCAAGACAACGTTCAAGAAGCTCCCAACACCAAGATGGAGCCAAGAATTACATGACCCTACAGACGAATATAAGACTATACGAAAACTTAGTCTGACGGGTACAAAGAGAGTCAAAAGCAGACGCCTAAGAACACATAGGACAGATATTATAAAAACACATATAATAGAATAACGAAGAAATGGATCCCAGAACATTTTGCAATACCATAGCAAGGTTAAGAGAAAAACCACCAGACATAGACGTTCATCTAAAAAAGGACGACGAGACAAATTTCGAAGATGCAACCGAAACTAATGAAGCGTTTAGAGATTTCTGGAGTAACATATTTGCTATCACCCCAGAAAAAAACGAACGCTTTGACCATGACTTTGAGGTGTACATCCACAACCAACTAAGAAAAGAAATAGAAAAGACATACCCCTTAAATAATACATCTCTTGACAGAGAAATGACGGGGGGCGGAAGAAAAATAACCGGAGAAGAAATAATTAAGATGCTAAGCACTTTCAGACAGGGAACATCAGGTAAAATTAACTTCACGAACGCCCCTCGCAACATCATGGAGGGGCTTGTCAACATAATGAATGCGTTTGCTACTTTTCAGACGCATGGAAGATCACCAAAATGATATTCATTCTCAAAGTTGGTAAGTCACCTGACACACCAACCAACTTCAGGCCCATTTCTCTCTTCAAAGTGGCAGGAAAGCTCTTCGAAAAAGTGATTGGTAACAGAGTCCACGAATTCATGGAGGATAAGAATCTCCACAATCAACATCAACTTGGATTCAGAAGATAGAGAGAGACTGACGCGGCGCTGGCTACCATCAGCGAAAAGCTGGCAAAGATTGCTAGCCAAAAAGGGTACGGTTACCAGGTGCTCACAGAGGTCAAAATGACATTTGACAAGGTATGGAAACTGGACTACATTACAAAATACTAACACTAGCAAAAATACTTTGTGACTACATAACAGACAGGAAGTCATACATACAGATTACAGACTACCAAGGCCCAGACTTCAAGCTGTCTGCAGGCGTACCGCAAGGAGGGTACCTAAGCTCCATCCTGTACAACAGCTACACTCTTGACCTCCAGAATACGGTCAGGGAAGACTCGCTGTACGTTTAATTCTCAGAAAACATATCTTAGATGATTACTTTCCCCTTCAGCAAATGAGATAGATTATGTCAATATATATGCAAGAAAGTGGAAAACCGCCCTTAAGACCCAGAAATTCAGGGTGATACCGCTCTTTCGTAGGGAACTGGGCCGCATCGAAACAGATGATGCGCGAATTCCCTACAGGACAGAGGGGGACTGTGATTGAGTTAAAGATAGGTAAGAGTGGGTACGGTTACCACGTTGCTCAGACAACAGCACGAGCGGAGGCCGAGCTTAAATGAACTCTACAGATTCAAAAACCTGACCACGGCTAACAAGAAAAAGATAGATTTGGCCTACTCTCAATCTTAAAAAATTGTCTGTGCGACTACATTAAAGATATATCAGCATACATCTCAATAGAGGGATTCAACAGACAGTACTTCAAAGTCCTATAGGGGGTACCTCAAGGGGGATATATAAGCCTAACATTTTACAGCATATACACTATGGATCTACCTAGCTCAATTAAAGAATTCACCAAATATATACAATTCGCAGACGATATTACAATTATAGTAAATAGCCCATCGGGCATCCTCATATAATGGCTAGCATAACATCGGCCGAAATCGCGAATATTAATAAGTATGAACAAAAATTGAAGATTAGAACAAATGTGGATAAGTTTACCATTATCCCAATAGGTAGGAGAAAGATAGACAGAATAAGAGTAGACGACAACAAATATCGTTAAGGGAACGAGGGAAAAGTACTCGGCATCAAAATCACTAACCAAGCTATTCTAAATTAAATATCTGAAGATGGAGAATAAGAAAAAATATACAAAGCAATATGCAGGTCTACGCTGCTCTACCCAGCTATGAGGCTGAACAAACAAAATCAAACTCCAAAGAGTGGAAAATGCGGCATCACCTCAAATACAAAGGGAGGGGAACATAAAAACAAAATTATCTGCACTACGAAATCTACCGCTTATAAATGAGTCCTTATGCAGAAGAGCATGGAAAATAGGGGATAAGTTAAATGATTTACTAACCGAAGGAGAAAAAGGAGCCTTGGACATCTCACACAACTACAGTGAAAACAATAGGGGGGATTTTTGCAGCAGAAAACCTAAATCGAGATAGTATCCGCCTCCAATTTACAGGTGAGATTGCTAAGCAATTTCACAAATTCAGAAAGAAAAAATATGCAATAAACATCAAAAAAAGATAACTGGAATAAAGAAAGAAAATAGAAGCGCGAGAGCCTCCAACAAACAAAAATAATGATGTGAAGAACAAGATTTAGTTAAAAGTATTAGGGAGATTGCTAGGCACCCAGCACTCTCATCAACTACGAACTCATTTTATTTAACCACTCTATCTAAACGTCTACTGTCCAATCTACTCTACAATCTACTCTTTCACTCTTATCACACTTGCTACACATTTCCTCACTTATTTTACCAAAATACCCAAAACATGTGTAGAAACTTGTGTTTTATATTCTCTCATTCTTTTATACATTTGCATTGTTTCTTAGAACTAACAAGAGGGCCGTCTGCGAGGAAAATAAGATTGTAAGGGAAAGGGACGCCAAGAAGAATATCCACTTCATTTGTTTCTTGAATTCCTTCGTTCCTTATGTCTCCTAAGTATAACTCCACATGGAGTAAGCTCTGTATCCAAGGAAAAAAATAAAAGAAGAAAAAATTGGAATATTTGGAAACGTCTCACAGGTGTACTTATGTTGGGCGCTAAAAGCTTTCACCTCGCCGAAGAAATGATAATCTCCGTAGTCGGAAAGAGGATGGCTGAGAGTTCCCACCTACATCGTTGGGGACGATTAAGACCTGTATGGAGCGAAAAAAGCTAATCCCTCTAGGCACCGGAAGCTTTCTCAGTGACGTCTATGCCTTCCAGCGATCGAGAACCATAAAAATGGCCGTCATATAAATAACCTGGGATTTCGAAGATCGAGAGATTGAGTTTGAGATCTCGTCGCCTTTGGTTCATATCGTGTGTCTGTTTCCCCAAGTCCCTGGTATTCGCGTATAACATCGAGGTTGGATCTCACTAGGCAAATCCATCTCTTAGGTGAAGGCTTACTCTGTTCAGAGCAAGCCTCGAATCATCGTTTCGTCCCCAAAGGACTGGCCGAGATTCCTCTCGTCTTATCTGGAACGCCCCCTCAAACATCTCCAGTTTTCTGTGTGAGATTTCTCACCGAGCCGCGTCAGAGTCTCGATTTTTGGAGGTTGCCTTTCTCTGGAGCATAGGTGCATCGTCCGTCTTCAAGAAGGATCGTAAAGTCGTTTCTGGTCCCCTCTTCCTCTTCCTCACCATCAGGATATTCGGCCGAGAATTACGACCATTTTCCGTCTCTATTCCCTCGCGCTGACTCGCTAAAAGATTTCACTTCCTAGAGGTGACTCCCTTTAAGGTAAAACGAACTTTCATTGTATCTCCCTTTAATCCAGTGGTTCTCAACCTTTTTTACCCATGGATCCTTTTCCTTTAAAGAAAAATTTGTGGGCCCCAAAGCCCCCAAATTTTCCACCAATAAAAAAGCGAAGGAATTGTATCAATAAGTAAAAGAATAGTAAATAATTATGCTTATTTTGAAGGAAAACTTTAAGTTTAAACTAATACAAATAAATTATTTAATAGTTAAGCTTTATAGAGCATTTATGTACATTAGGAAATAATTCATAATATTACTTTAAAAATATAAGTGAGTAATTAAATAAAAAATGTAGATTTATTCAATGATATCCCTGTGACTAATGTTGCTCAGCGAGTTTTTTAATATTCGGCTCCATCGATGTCAATGATACTGGACGATTACCCCTTTGCTTAATGTCGAGTCTATTACGAGCTTTTGACAATAAGTGAGAAACACCACTAAATCCTGATTCAACAACGTAAGATGATGGAAAAGCAATGACGCAGAGTTGTGATATATCCCAGAGTAGTGGATCCTTTTTAGCAGCTTCATTTGTTTTCCATATATCATGCTTCCGATCTTCAAACTTTGCCTGCAATATTTCATCACGTTGTAATTCAATGAGGGTTTCCTGTAAAGAAATGTCTACATTGGCAAAATTAACTTCGAAAGGAAATGTCACTCAAGATGGTATATCCATCATGAGTAAGTCAATAAACCAAGCTTGCATATCTTTGTGTAAATTTTCCAAATACAATGCATGATTATCATCGTGCAGATTGCTGCTAATTGAGGGCAAACAAGGAAACTGTTCAAATGCACGACGTCAGATATTAATCTTGTACAACTGTAGCTTTTTCAGGAAAGCAGTAATTGCACCTTTACTGGATATGAGATCATAATTTTTTCTTGGAGCTGTTTATTAAGTAAATTGATTTCTTAAAAATATATCTGATAAGTAAAATACATCACATTTAGTTGTAAGCAGTTGTTCTCTAAGATGGGTGTTGGCTAGAAATTAGACAATAGAATCCCAAAGTGCAATAAAACGATGAAGACAATTCCCCTTTGACAACCATCTCACCTGAGTATGCATTACAAGAATTGACTAAAGAATTCATGAAAGAGGCGGGCTCTTAGAGAATTTGATTTAATATGGTTAACCACTTTTATCACAGCACTAAGGGCATCATGTAGGCGTCCACCTAATTTCTTAGCAACTAAGTGTTGACGGTGTATCACACAGTGTATGCAAAATACTCCGGGGACAGCTTGTTTCAAGTGTGCAATAAAACCTTTGTATCTGCCAGTCATGGATGGTGCACCATCAGTAGCACATGCCATTATGTTTTTAAATGGAATATTGCTTTCCTTGAAATATGTAACAACTTCATTAAAAATTGTTTCACCTCTTGTGTCTGTCTTAAGACTTCTGGCGAAAAGCATTTCCTCTCTGGGTCCTTGATCACCCCTAGAACGGCTATCCGCTATTTTGCTAACGTGGAAGGTTAATCCGGGAGAATTTTTCCCAAAATGAAAAATTGAAAAAAAATACTTATGAACAAAAAACATTTGTTTTGAAAGTACACAATGAAAATATAACTCTTCTTTCATTTATGCTATTTTTTTATTAAAAAAAAGAACCGAAAAAGTGAATTTTTATCAAAAAGCTTCATAATTAAATATGCACAAAAAGAAATTGGTCCCATCTTCTTATCCTCCTGTTTGTGTAGCCTTGGGTGATGTGAGCATGCCCTGGCCGAGTCTCATCCCTCTATCTTCGCCACACACTGTATGGGAGACACAGAAATAAAGGGTATTTTTTTAGGTGGTAAATAATCGATATTACTTTCTATATATTTTTCCCACACTTATCCTATGGCAAACAATGCTTGAAATGACACTAAGTATTACTGAAAACAATATTTTACAATCTTATACACTCACCAGCTACATGTAGTCACCAATGAAAGGGTACAGGTGGCGAGGACACTTCTCCTTGGCGCACCTGTTGCATCTGCGCCGCATCTTCCTATTACTCCTGATGGGGTACTCGACACAGCGTACCAAAGCACCATTGCTGTCTGAGAATAATGTCCCTGGCGAGTGTGCAGCACTGCGCAGTGATCGTATATTGCACACGGTGATGATCAGCATTTGCAAGGGGCGGCGAAGAAGTAAACGCAGCCATGTTTGTGCCCAGGGAATGATGCGTGCCACCCTAGTTGTATCAAAAACTTCGTGCGTGCCATGACTTTTCCCCTTTTCTTCTGCAAATTATCCTTGTATATGATGTAGGAATTGACACTGGCAGCATTTACAAGTCCATACATGTGCAGAGTGACCAACGTTTGGTCTTGCGGGAGCTGGAGGTGACGGAACACATCTGATCGAAGGTATCGGTCCCTCCTTTAGTGGAGCTATAGAACTCGATAATCTCCGGTTTGCCAGTGGTGCAAATGGTGGGCTGAGTGTACTGATATGATAACAAAAGCACCGGTTTCTTCTTAGCCATTGAAGTGTTGGCCATATATGACACCAGCCTAATTTCATTGGTATACAAGAAGGCACTTATTCTTGGCTCTCTTGTCTTTCTACCCTTCATTTCAATCTGAATACCTCCTCAAGTGACGCAGCATTCCTTGCCTCCCTTGGACTTAGACCTAAGGCGAAGCTATGCAATATGTTCCTGCTTAGTGTCCTAGTGCTTGCTTGGGACTGTGTCCGGCAACTCCACCTAAACTGACTCCCACTGGCAAGCGTGCGGGAATTGAATGTGACCATGGAAGAAGTTTCACGTTGACGGCGGTGGCGTGTTCTTCCGCACGTGGCAGCAAGGAATCGGGCATGGCTAGCATCAGGGGTCGAAGAGGTAGGAGCTGGAGAAGTGGAACGGCTTCCTTCAGAGATTGAAGCGGTATGAAATGGGGACGTGGCACGACCTGCATAAGAAGTTGAGGGGGCAGTGAAGTCGAGGAGGGGAGCTCGGCGCTTGGCTGGTGTGCTTGTTACCACCCTTCTTTTCTGTTTTTTTACTCTTTCCACCCGATACCTCCTCCCCATCATCATCACTGCTGTCTTCGCCCGGTATAGGAGTATACTCTACATCATTATCACTGTCATATAATATGTCACCTTCAATTTCATCAATTTCACCCTCAGATTCACTTTCAGAATATATTTCATTACTATAATTTTCTGATAAGGCACCAGTTGTGTTCAATAGTTTTGCAAATTCATCATCTGTATATACATTTCGTTTTGACATGGCTCACTTATATTCAATATATCTTATCTGAAAAAGAAAAAGTATTAGAATAAGAGTTCACGTATTATAACAAATACGGTAACACCGAGAGAAAGACACAACACACGTGAATGATAACTGTGGGAGAAATTCTCCCGAAATGTGCCAGGGGGCCAAAATTAACGGAGTCAGCTGGACCGCACACCCACCATTAATTAAGTCAAGCTAAAAAGTGAAGCTACTGGGCGTAGCAAGCTGAAGCCACGCTGACAAGTGTGTTAATTCCTAAACCATGTCAAAAGCCCGGGAGAATTTCACCACTGATAACCGTTCTAAGGTTAACGACGCCATGGGTTATCTGTAAAAATATATCAGAAGCTGTTATAGCATATATTACAGTTTATAGTTAAGAATTATATGTAATTTGTTAACAAAGCTAAAAGATAAATTTACAACAAATACAGAGAGAATTGAGTGACCTTGATATTTCAAGGTGAAATAGGTATGATAATTTGGTCAATTTTGCTTAAAGTACAGTATATATATATATATATATATATATATATATATATATATATATATATATATATATATATATATAAGAAAGAAAGAAAGAAGATAAAGAAAGAGAGAAAGGGAGAGGGAGATGGAAAGAGAAGACATTTTAAGATAAACCATTGCAATTAAATGGCGAGAAGAGGCCAATAATCGTGATTAATTTAACTAAACATCCAAGTTAACATATTTAACTTTGCGGTACTTCAAGTACAATGTATTGGGCACTATTACCATTTCTCTGGATCAGAATGTACGTCACGAATTATGTTTCAGTGTGTGTGTGTGGTTATGTTTGTGTGTGTGAAGGAGTGTATTGAAGATTAATTTCACACGCACGTTTTGAGATTTGTGACATAACATAAATAACATGTCATAACATGACACAACGTAAAGTAACATAATATGATATGACATAGCTCAACATCATTATGATATATGATATAATATTTGATGCAATACGATGCGATACAAGATGATACAATAATTATGATACGCTATATTACACCATAATACACTATAATATAATACAAAATAATATATAATAGTATAAAATGGTACAACATATTAATTTAGTAAATCCAGGAGTTAATAATTACTCCTCGCTTTGATTCAAATCTAATCTGATGGAGTTGATTATTGTAATCAAATGGAATGAAGGGTTCCAAGCTTATTAAGTTTGCGAAGAACTTTCTAGGAATTAAAGTACATAGTAATGATATTATAATCACTTACTCATTAAACACCAAAACACGTTTTACGAACAATTAAAAATGAAAAAAATTCACATGAATTCTCCATGAGTTCACACTGTGTATCTGTATGAGTTGGACCCGGAGGCGAGAGATTGCCAAATAATGTTTTCTATGAAGAGCATTAATAGAAATTAAAAATTGATGCCAATAAATAATTTGAAGGATAATGATATATATATATATATATATAAAATATATTAAAAAAAATGGTGTTAAAAAATTTCATTCTTTTTTTTTTACTGCTCATAAATTATTAATGGCAAAGGTTAATATTTGAAAACACAAATTGACATCCAAAAGTACTTCATAAACATGCTTTACAATCCTCCCTCCTCCCCCCCTCTCTCTCTCTCTTTTTCTCTTTCTCTTTCTCTTCCTCTCTCTCTCTCTTCCTCTTTCTTTCTCTCTCTCTCCATTCTCAGTAATAATAACAGTTCTGAAGTAGAATTGCTCTATGGCCAACCAAAATATCACCGTGAACCCCAATTCGTTATTTTATGTATGTGGACCCTTGTAATGTTATATGGCCCCCTAATGGCCATGTGGCCCACGGTTGAGAACCACTGCGTTAATCGACCCGCTTTCTGACTTTAAAATATTCCTTTTGTATAAGTATTTATATTATCCCCTTTAAAAGCTAATTAACAAGTAATTAACGTTACCCGATTGCCAATTTTCTATAGTCTGTCGGTATTATCTTTATTTACATTTCCTATATTTCCGGTATTTATATATATGTTAACTAGTGACTTATTGAAATTATATTTTTAGTTTTCACTCTTTAAATATATCATGAAACTGTAACTTGGTAAACTCATTGAACGCTATCGGCCCTTGTATTAAAATCGTACTCTTATACCTCGTAATCAACGAATTACTTTTAGGAAGTGAAGGACGCGTAAGTACATTAGAGGATATATGTGTGGGAAGGTGACCTATTCTTCGCCATATATATATATATATATATATATATATATATATAATAAATTCAAGTTTATTGGGTTAATTTATGTCCCCTTTCGTTTTCAAGTCCCTCAGTTGAATTAATAGAAAATTTACTAAGTTAGATCAAGTTTATTTAAGGATAGGAAATTTTTTGTTCTAATTGTTTTTATTTTATTTTGACTAATCAGGATTTTTGTGGTGCCCGTGAGGCTATATTTAATAACAAGCCATTGATTTTGTGTGTTTTTTGGGAAAAATCTTTCAAACGCCCCTCCTTGTAATCCTTGTGCCGGATTAAGAAGTCCTATATCAGGTACTCATATAGGAATTAGTATATTTATCATAATTTATTGCTTTTGTCCGTGTGTGTGATCACAAAAATTAAGATTTTATTTAGAATTTTGGGAAACTATTGCAAGAGCCCCATTTTCATTGCCGTAAGATTCTTGAACGCGTCGAGTGGCTAAGTCATGCGTAAGGAAACAAGATGACGTTCTTCTAAAGATTTAGGCAACAGGGTGAGATACTTGGGCCCTCCGGTAAAAAGCTACTCGCTTATACTCAGCAAGAGGAGATAAACGAAAGAGCAGAGGAAAAAAGAAATTAGAGAAGCTAAACCTGAGGAGATAAGAAGAGAAGCTGAAGCTGAACAGAGAAGAAGAGGACCTGAAGCTAAAGCTGGGCAGAGTAGGAGAGAAGCTGAAGCTAACGAGATAAGAAGAGAAGCATAAGCTGAAGCTTGAGAGAGAAGAAGAGAAGGTGAAGAGAGAAGAAGAGAAGCTAAAGCTGAAGAGAGAATAAGAGAAGCTGAAGCTGAATAGTGAAGAAGATAAGCTGAAGCTGAAGAGAGAAGAAGAGAAGCTGAAGAAAGAGAAAGGGTGAGGCACCTTTAAAATGAAGTTAAATAGGAATAACATAAAACCCTCTCATTTAGTTCCAGGAATGAAGCCTCCCCCAGATCTCTGCTTTAAAGTTCCCAGCATTTAAGCAGGGCAAGGATCTCAATGCTTACCTCCCTCATTTCAAGAAGATTTTTGAGGTAAATCACTGGGATATCCAAACTGATGGAGTCGCCCGAATTTTGCCACTCCTTAATACACAGCTGAGAGATATATTCATTTTGCTACCCACTGCGACTACCCTCGACTATTCGACCCTTAAGTCCGAACTCTTTGCTGCGATCCACATGAATCCTGACTTCTACAGGGAAAAGTTTCGTCAGGCAAAGTTGCAACCTGGCCAGACTTACCACCAGTTCGGATTCAACCTCAGAAGAAGTCTGCAGTTTTGGTTAAACTCCGCTCAGGTAAACGGCACTTAAGAGTCTCTGTTCGACTTCATTTTGCGGGATCAATTGATGGCTACGCTGCCCTCTGAAATCCGTATATTCCTGAAGGACCGAAGAGTTGCTTCCTTCAAAGAATACATCGAAACGCGGATTTGCACGCGGCGAGTCATAATCTTTACCCCAAAGATCCCAAGAAGAGTCATCCTCCATCCCCCAAGAGTAAAGGCCACTTCCCTAAATTTCAAGCGAAGAACGCGCCCAAATTCGTAAAGGATCCAGGTCCCTCCAAACAGAAATATTATCCCCCGTCTGAACCTAAGGATGCTAAGCTACTCGTCTTTAATCTCCCTGCGCCGGATTACCCCAGACGACCCATCGTCTGTTTTTATTGCGGAACCCCCGAACATGTGAGGACAAACTGTCCCCCAAATTCTCAGTTCCGTTATGCTCCCAACCACCAAGTCCACTAAGTAAGCGCCTCTCTTTCTCCTCCGTCTACTTGCCTCGAAGCTACTTCTCCCCCACCAGCAAATAGACCCCTGGGTCCTCAAGTTATTTTTTTATTTAACAAGAACTACCCCGATGGGCTCGAATTTGAAACCGGATTGGTTAATGGTTGCTGGGTTTCAACCATGGTTAGAGATACGTGATACACGTGCATCGTCGTATCGGAAAAGTTGCTGCACCCAGTGAGCCCCAACCACAAAAAATTCTTAGTAGTTCAGGACTACTTGGGATAAGCCAACTGCTTCCCAGTGGTCCGTTGTTTCATCAAATGCCAGTATTTCACCGTTTGGGCTGACGCCGTAGCAACTCCTATTAAATTCTGCGAGATATTAGTCGACCAGAGCTCGCAGCTCTCCCCTAGTCCCGTTACTCAGCCCGCCATCATGAGGGTCCAAGCCATAAAGAACGAGGCAACCCCATAACTTTAGAACCCCCTTTTCCCCCTGAGTATGAGACTGAACAACGAGTCTTTTTTTTAAAGGCACAGAATGAATGTCCTTCCTTACAACTATTGTGAGAAAAGTCGAACACCAACGAGCGCGAATCCACTCGTAGTCACAAGGAGGTCTCCTACCTCGTTGAGGGTGAACTGTTGTTCCGTTCCCCCTCCTTTCCTAACCACTCCCTTACGCACTCTCTACGTATCTCCCGCTCCTATGACAGGACCCATTTTGAGATTAAGTCAAAAAGAAAGACGGTTCAAGCCCAGGGACGAGGTCATGTTTCTCCTGCCCACGGAAACAAATAAACTTCTTTCCTAATGAAAAGGCCCCTTTCCATTCCTAAAAGCCCGTGCCCCTGTTGACTACCTCATCGAAACGCTCTACGGTAACAAAGTGTTTTACGTCAACATGCTCAAAGGTTTCCCCCGCCGTGCCTGCATCAACAATATTGTTGCCCTGGATGAAGAGGCCGTGATGGAAGCCTCTTATCCCCCCGAACCTCTTAACCTAGTTCAGACAGTTTACGTTGAAGCTGATAATGACTACCCACTCCCGTTGCTCCCGGGAACGTATAAAGACCCCTCTTCCCAGGAGGTCAATCTAAATACTTACCTGGAGCCCACTCAGAAAGCCCAGTTATCCCACTTGGTAAAGGCCTACCTTCGGCTCATTCATTTGCGATACACGTTCAATGCGAAGGTCGAAAACATACTAAAATTAGAAATAATCGAACCCGAATCGTTAGATTACTGTTCTTCCATTGTTTGGTTCGGAAGCAACATCAATCCTTCCGAGTATCTGTGGAATTTCGAAAACTTAACGCCGTGAAGGTTTTCGATGCCGAACCGATCCCGTTGAAAGACCAGAACCTACATTTGTTCTTAGATGGTCTGAATAATATTTCATTCTATTTTGATAATGTGTACTTAGCTACACGCACATGGGATAAACATCTAACCTATTTTCGTTCCCTCTGTAATGGGCTCCGAGAGCATGGTCTAACCATGGGTCATTCCAAGTCTCACTTTGCTTTAGACACTGTCAAGTACCTTGGATTTCACATTGGGGAAAATCAAATAACGCCCCACCAAGAACGGGTCAGGGCCATTTCAGATATGCCTCTTACCCGTACTAAGAAGCAGCTACGTTTCTTCTTGGGTTCAACATCCTTCTACCGGCGCTTTGTCCCTAACTTTGCCGCCCTAGCATCCCTCCTGATTTCCCTCCTTAAGAAAAACTCCCCAGATTCCCTCGTTTGGAGCCCCAAGGCAATTTCCCACTTCCAGCAGATGAAGGATAGGCTAATATCTGCCCCCATATTGCGCTCCCGAACCTGAACAAATTGTTTAGAATTCGTACGGATGCCAGCAACAATGGCATCGGTTGCAGGTTGCTGCAGTATGAAGAAGATGGGAATAGCGATCCTATCGCTTATGCAAGCCGGAAGCTGTTACCGCGTGAAAGAAACTATGCAGTAATAGAACTTGAGGCTCTGGCAATAGTTTTTGGTGTCCAGAAATTTAAAATATATCTGATAGGTCAGGAATTCGTGATCGAAACGGATCACCGTTCTTTGGTGTACTTAAGAAATTGCAAAATCCAAAACCGAAGGCTTATGCGCTTGAATCTGCTATTAATGGAATATCAATTCCGAATTTTGTATTTAAAAGGTAGGGAAAACTGTGTAGCAGACAGTCTTAGTAGGAATCCAGTAAATAATCCTCCTTCCCCAAGGTAGAACTCCATACATCCTATAAGTTTATGTATATATTCGAGCTCGTTTCTCTCCCATGCAAAATATATTTTTGTGCCTGTGTGCGTACGCCCGTATTTTAGTGTATTGCTTGTATACACGTGTTGTCATTATTGATTTTTTTTATTATTCCCTGGATTGTCCCTCCGCTTGATTGATTCCTTATTCTAAATTGTGGTATTGCTTTTACATGAAACTATATATATTTTAATTATGTAATTAATTACCCATTAACCTAAATGTATGTGTAAGTTTTATCCGTCGTCTGGGATCAAACGGAGCAAATCCTGTCTGTACCTTGATGGCCGCAGTGTCGGCTTTAATTTTATATGGATGGGTTTTGGTCGAAATGCCCTTTTTTCTTCCCCTTCGTGTTGGAAAAGGACATCTTTATAAGGGAGGCATGTAAGGGAAAGGAACGCCGAGAAGAATAACCCCTTTATTTGTTTCTTGAATTCTTTCCCTACCTATGTCTCCTAAGTATAACTCCACGTAGATTAAGCTCTGTTACCAAGGAGAAAATTAAAAGAAGAAAGAATTGGAATATTTGGCAACGCCTCAGAGGTGTACTTAAGTTGGGCGCTAAAAGCTTTCACCTCGCTGGTAAAATGTTAATCTCTGTAGTCGGGAAAAGGATAGCCAAAAGTTCCAACCCACATTCGTTGGAGACGATTAAGACCTGTGTAGGGCGACAAAAGCTAATCACTCTATGCAGCGAAAGCTTTCTCACAGACGGCTATGCCTTCCAGCGATCAAGTATCATAAAAATGGCGGTCATATAAATACCCTGGGTTTTTCGAAGATCGAAAGATTGAGTTTGAGATCTCGTCGCCTTAGGTTCAGATCGTGTTTCTGCTTTCACAAGTACCTGGTATTTGCGTATACCATCGAGGTTGGATCTCACCAGGCAGATCAATCTCAGGAGTGAAGGCTTACTCTGTTCAGAGCAAGCCTCGAATCATCGTTTCTTCCCCGAAAGGCTGGTCGAGATTCCTCTCGTCTCATCTGGAATCTCCCCTCAAGGATCTCTAATTTCCCGTGTGAGATTTCGCGCCGAGCCACGTCAGAGTCTCGATCTTTGGAGGTTGCACTTTTCTGGAGCCGAGGTTCCATCGTCCGTCTTCAAGGAGGACCGTGAACTCGTCTTCTGGTCACCCCCCTTCATCCTCGTCACCATCAGGATATTCGGCTGAGAATCACGACCATTTTCCGTCTCCATTCCCCCGCGCCGACTCGCTAAAGGATTTCACTTCCTAGAGGTAACTCCCTTTAAGTTAAAACGATCCTTGATTGTATCTCTCGTTAATCGACCCACTTTTCGACTTTAAAATATACCTTCTGTATAAATGATTCATAGTATCCCCTTTAAAAGCTAATTCACATTAATTAACGTTACTCGATTGCCAATTTTCTATAGTGTTAGTCTTATCCTCATTTACATTTCCTATATTTCCAGTATTTATATATATATATGTTAACTAGTGACATATTAAAATTATATTTTTGGTTTTCATTCTTTAAATATATCCTTGAACTACAACTTGGTAAACTCATTGAACGCTATCGGCCCCTGTATTAAAATCGCACGCTTATACCTCGTAATTAATGGATTACTTATACGAAGTGAACGTACTTGTACGTAGCGAAGGACGCGTACGTATATTAGAGGATATATGTGTATATAACTGTATATATATATATATATATATATATATATATATATATATATATATATATATATATATATATATATATATATATATACATATTCTTGTAGCTTTTATCTCTTTCCTCCCAACCAATAGATACATATATGTATATATAGATGTATTGTCTCTGGAGGTGACCTATTTCTCGACAAAGATATTTGCTAACCTTTCTCATGTTTTGGTTATTGTTTGTAACAATATACAATTGACGATATAGCTACTTAAATATATATTTGGTGCTCAAGGAGATAGTCTGGTACTAATAATTATAAACATATTATTAGAATAACTGACATGATCCACTAGTACATGTATACAGTGAGTGCCAATAGTTCTGTAAAAAAATATAAAATAAACATAAAGGATTAAAGTAATGTATCAGCTTCTCTCCTAAGAGATTGAGACTAGCCTATGTTGACTGGCAGTTTCTTCCATATCTTAATGGAACAGAAACGATTAACAAGCATAGTCAAAAGGGAAAGAGGTGAAACTTAAGGCTCTTTAGGAGCAATGGAGGATCAATGAAGAAATCGGTGAAGGCAATTCAGAGGTATTATAACTAAGTAGAATAACTACCTTAAAGTTGATGCAGAACCGGATAGGGTAAATATTAAAATTAAAGTCCAGTTTTTTAAGGGAAGCGAAAACGAAACTGGAGAGAAATTTAGGTTCACAAAAAAAAAAAGTTTACAGCGAGTAACGACGGACGAAGTACCAAATAAAAATCACTCATTTTATCATTTTATGAGAGATTTAAGAGATTTAACTGTTACTAGAAAAGAAATGAAATGACAGACCGAGAAGCCACATTAGCAAGCCAAAAGGAAGAAAGAGCGGACCAAGGATCCTACTTTGTGGGACACCAGCTCACATGATTCATTTCTATTCTGGAGAAAATAAGTGGACAAACGAAACCCGTCAAGTGAAGTTTCTGAAATATGCAAATATTCCTGAAGACGGTGAAGAAGTATATTGCGTTGGCATTATGCAAGGCTGACTAAGGATAAAAAAGAACAAATATTGGAGAGTGGCCTGCGTTGCCAGGTCGACAAAGGCTGTAAATGACCTTCGTGAATGCATATTTAGTTTGGTCAGCCTTAATGCAAGACTAAAACATCATTAATGCCCGAGTAATAAAATCGAAGGAAAGATCACTGGGTAATGAAGGTCTTGCCTAAAAGAGAGCTGTTCAGCTCCCTCAAAGTCAAAGCTTTTAAGGATTCAGTGTTCCTAAACCATATTGTCGCTAGAAACTTTCGTGACAACCATCACAGGGGATCTTGTATTGGAGATTGGCCAGATCAGTCGTGATTACAAGAAATCAGAGAAAATGCTTTTCGGAATTTAGACAAAGACTCTTAGTAAAATAATGTCAATAAATAATACCTCTAAAAATCCTGAGCATCGTCCAACGAGTGAATATTTTAAACATGCAATCTTTGTTACTCACTGTTTAATAAAATTTTAATTAAATTATTTTGTTCTCAGGGTTATTAATGTTGCAGATCTCAGGATATAGAGAAAGAACATACGCAGTTTTTAGCTGTTCTTTTAATTATTACCTGTTGTCTGACAGTAAATCCGTTCTTCCTATTTAACCATAAGTTCTTACTAATGGATGGTATTTGATTCTTCTATTACAATCGACCACGGTGATTTCCCTGGTTACTAAATGGACGCATGTTGAGTAGAGTGTCACCTCTTTTCATTTCAAGCACCAAAGATTTAAACCTCGTCGAAATACCCTTAACATCACTTTCTTTCTTAAATATAAAAACCCCTAGGTAATCAGGTAGCGATGGAATAATTAATGCTGTCTTACTTTTATTAAATGAATTATTATTTTTTCATAAAATATTACGACCGTGAAAAAAAGCGATTGATTATCTCGGCTTCTCAGCATTAAACTAAAAGTGCGATTAATTGCCACTTTATACCGAAGAGAAAACAGTGGAACGCAGTCCGTGGCGGGTGGTCACCTCTCTCGGTCATCTGAGAAGCACAGCTGAATCAACGGAGTGGCTGACGATGAGGTGGTAATTTCCTCTTTTCTCGCGTCGGAACTTCAAGAACCGACTGGACAGTTCATTATGGAATTTTAACTTCTTGGTACCGACGTTTTCAGTAGAAACCCATTTTCAACGATATTACATTAGGAATATGTACAAACATAAGAATTTTTTGCAATACATAGTTATGGAGTGCTCACATTGCAAGATTAAATGATACAACCAAAGAGACATAAAAAATGAGCACTTTGTAGTCTTATAAAATCTTATACTGAGTTCACGGTGAACCAAAAGTCAAGAATAACCAAAATGATGTGGTGGTGCCCACAAAACTGTTTGCATGAAGAAAATATAAAATGATACAAAACCCTCAGGAGCGCTTAAGAATTGGATTTTATTCTGCAACTAATAATTAAAGTGAAGGATGGGTATAATGAAAGTAACAATAATAAAGTTGTCGCGTGCGCACACATACACAAACATATTTTTGTTCGTATTTTAGAGTTGCAGTTCCTGCGTCCGAACGCTTTAAAGAACCTCTGAGTACCGTTAAAATGTGTGCGAAATAATGATCTCTAAATACATAATCTTGTTTTAAAACTCTGTATTCTTAAAGGGAAGTGTTATGGAGCACTAACATTGCAAGATTAAATGAGACAACCAAAGAGACCTCAAAAATGAGCACTTCGGAGTCTTATAAAATCTTTAAATGGGTTCATGGTAAACCAAAATAACATGATAAGTGTTGTAAGGGAGCACTGTTCACAAATTCTAAATACTTCTCTTTTGCATTATACTCACAATTAAACAGCCTAGATATATTTCTCCAAATTATTGTCATTCTCTTAATCAGGTGCTAGTTTTTATCACTAACTAAATAATTTTTATTTCCATTACCGTTATATGAACAACCTTCAAACGGATTTATAACCGAAACGAAAGAGTGGAATATAGTAAATTTTGGTTAATAAATATAAAATTCATGTAAAAGTCTATAGATAGTTCTTTCCATCTTAGCTTTTCAATATATTGAATATAAATCGAATTTAATTGATGAAAACAAAGAGCATTTATAGTTTAGAGCGCCTAAATAAGAGAAATGGTGACAGTTGGCCACTATAAGAGAGAGACTTAAGAAAACATCAAATGTAATGGTTTTATTTAGTTTATGAAATATGTAGATATTAGTGATTACAAATATTTCAATAAAATAATGTTAAATTAATTGGAAAGAATAATTTTAATATTATGGGAACTAATTTAATGTAGAAAAATGATTTCGAGTGAAAGTCAAAATAGCACATGTCCGCGGGTCGTATATGTAAAACAAGAGCTGGACTGCCCCTGAGGATGAATTCTTTTATCAAGAAACGACCATCTTAAAACGATTCCAACCTTTTAAACAATTTCCTAGCCTACCAAGCAAGAAAAGGGCTTTCATATTTTGGAGTCATAGCTATGTGAAAACAAGGAATCACCTTCTTGTATATTATTATTATTATTCTGAGAGCTCCTAAAGCCTCTCTCTAGGGTGCAAACAAAACTGATAAATTGATTCCACAAAAAAAAACAAAATGGTACTGAAAAGAGGCAAAGGAAGCCATGAAGAAAGGGAAGGGCTAATAGTAAACCCAGATTAATAAGAAATATTAGAAGATGAGAATAAGCTACTGTTTCAAGAATGCATTCAGTACACGGGACTTAAATGAAGAAATATCCCTCGAGTTTACAATCTCGCTGGGTAAAGTATTCCACGTTTTAATTAACGATGGTATAAAACACCGTGTAACTGTGTCGTACTAACATTCATAAAATTTACAGCCAAGTCATTAAGATTAAGAGCAAACTTTGTCAGGCGAACTGGATTGAAAAATAAGGCAGAGCTGCGTGCAACGGATGCTGAATAGTATTAAATACCTTGAAAAAAATGCTAAGGGCACCAACCAGACGCCGATGATCCAAATCAAGGCACAGAGCTGGTGATATAAACTTAATTGAGTTCAACGCTCTGTCCAACAACTTGAGATGGCAATTAGCAGCCGACATCTAAACAAGAGCGCAATAATCAAAATGAGGCAGAATGAAGGCATAAAAAGACTTAATACTGCAGAGCCACAAGCAAAAGTTCAGTAACACTTACGAAGTAATCCAGTATTCTGTGAAATTGAGGAGGAAAATAAACGAATGTGCTTTTCAAAAGTTAGCTTGAGTCAAGAATTACTCCAAGAAGACGTAAATCATCTACTTTCTCAATAGTTCACCTGAGATGTACAAACTTGGATGAGCTGGATCCAATCTAAGGGATATACTAATGGTAATAGAATGCGTCTTATTAGCATTAAGCTTTATGCCCCAAAGTTGACACCAAGAGGTAATCTTGGCTAAATCCCTATTTAGAGATGCTGCAACTTCTCCTCTGTTACATGGAGGCCAAATTGAGAAGTACAAAGTTGTGTCATCGGCATACGATATCAGTTTATTTTCAAGGTTAATGCCTAAGTCAGAGGTGAAAATTATAAAAAATAAGGGACCAAGAACGCTACTTTGTGGAACGCCTGAGACCACAGGCACAAAAGAGGAATTGATCTCATCAATAGAAACACGCTGGGATCTATTTTTCAAAAAATTGTTAAAAATATTAAGAAGGCTTCCACCAATACTATAAATTTGCTGTTTATAAATTAAAGCCTTATGATTAACAATGTCGAAGGCTGAGTTGAAATCAATAGCTACAACAGGCGACTCATGCCCACGGTCTAAAGAGGACTGAAAGTCATGGGTCATTGATAGAAGTGCATCGCTAGTTCCCAAACTCTTGCGAAACCCAAATTGTGAATCAGGTATCATACCGATTTTGTCACAATACAGGGTCAATCGTTTAGCAAGGAGCCTCTCAAAGATCTTAGATAAGATAGGTATGATTGGGATGGGACGGTATTCAGGTGATAAAGTTAAAGCCGATGCTCCCTTTGGAATGGGAGTAATATTGGCTTTACGCCAACAAGAAGGAAAAAAACCGGCCTTCAGAAGCAACCTAAAAACAATAGCCAATTTAGATGCCAAAATAGGGCGATCTTCTTGAAGAAAAGCGAAAAAAAGCCATCCGGGTCTATTCCACCATAAGTATCTAGATAAAGAAGATATTTTTTAAGTTCAGTTGATTTAAAGGCAACTGATTTTAACTGAGGAAAGGGTAAATAATTCAAGGGAAGCGACAACTCATGATTTCTTTGTTTGTTTATAAAGATATTAGAGAGAAAATTAGCTTTATTTAAGGACTCAAAAGACATGGAATCATCAGGTTTACGTAGTGGAGGCATACTCGACTCCACACCAAACAAAAAAGACTTAAGGGAGCCCCACCATTTGTGTGACTGATTAGCTCCAGCAAGAACATCCTGTAAAGGAGAATTATAAGCAGCTTCTGCAGCATTATAAATTCTCTTAGCCTCAGCTCTAAGAGGAACATAATTATCCTAAAGCAACTGGCTTCGATTGAAACTCCACAAGTGGTATGCAGCCTGTTTGTCATCAAAAGCATACTTGCAATCATTGTCAAACCAAGCTTTATCTTTGACACGGGATTTAATTATTTTGGATGGAACCCTTCTATGTAGATTATTAAGAAGACAAGTATTCAGAGCTAATACCCTGTCACTAGAATTAAAAATAGTGTTGCACTGAATACGGTCAACTTCTATGAATGCATTGTCCCAATTGACTCTAGATTTAAGATAGACCTGACGGGAGATGGTTATGTCAGGAACCGTGAATTGAAGACGAATTTTGCAATGGATGGCATTATGATCAAAGGTACCTTTGTGAGCGAAAACAGAAGCCTTAACAATTCCTGGTATGTCAGTCAAGACAATAGTCAGGCAGTTCCCAGAATTGTGTGTATGACCCTGAATCATCTGTTCACAGCCAGACAAGTTAGAGAAATCCAAAGCTGCAGGTCCATTTCGATTGTTTGGTGATACAGAACCTAACCAATCTTGATGATGAGCGTTTAAGTCTCCAACAAAAATGAACGATGCCTTTACATCAACAAACTGTATTGAGGCCATGGCAGTAAGCAGGCAGTCATACAAGTCATTGTTGGCATCAGGGCTTCTATAAAGTCCAAAAAATGTAATGGTTATGATATTTACTGGAGACTTTTATAAGTTGCATCTCATGGCAGTGACAGCAAAATCTGGTTAAGTGTTGTGCACTATAACCAGATATAATGTAAACACACATACCACAGGCTCGAGGAAAGGAGTCCCTTCGTATAAGCGCAGGCTTATTAAAATTTGGTATAAGCATCTCTGAAGTATTTCTTTGGTTGGAAACCAGATTTTCAGAACAGAAATTATGTCATGATTTTTAGCAGCCATCGTAAGATCTTTGAAATTCTTATGAAGTACACCGATATTTGAATATAATATACCGCAACTTTTAGCAAGCTGCCTCTGTATAGCAGGATTCAACTCAACATCACCAGCCAATAGGACGAGTAAAAGTAAAATTAAGGTTTGATGAAAAGCATTAATTCCCATAAAGAAGGTAAATGAGATGGAAATAAAAGGTCCACTGAGATAGAGCCATCACATCTGAGCAAGGCAAACAAAAAACCCTTAAGGACGCCATATCCAAAGGGAAACAGTAGCAGTGGATTTTCAAAGAAGAAAAAAAAGAGAAGCAAAGAGAAGGACAACCTCCTCGAAAATCCACCAGACAATCTAGTCTTCTTCATCACCCTGCTAAAACCACCTTGAAGAAAAAACAGAAGATTGTAAGACAGAACAGGAAAGAGAAGTAAAGAATGCTGTATAGTACCATACATAACACAGGGATGGATGAAACAATGGTACTGGAAGACCTTGGGGCAAAAACTATGGCACCAACCAAATATCAACCATCATAGCAAAAGCCATATCGTTGCTAGATTGCCGTTGGCTATCACTTAAGATTAAATAAACAAATGATTAGAGGGTCAACATAAAGACTTATAAGAATGTGATTATCTTAAGGCTGAATGATCAGGGCATCACTTCAATATTAAATTACAAGATTAAATAAACAAACGTTTGAGGGCCCAACATAAACACTTATAGATCAGGGTATCACTTAAATATTAAATTACAGCACTAAATAAAAAATGTTTGGGGGCTCAACATAAACACTTATAAGAATGTAATTATCTTAAGGGCGAATGAACAGGGCATCACTTAAATATTGAATTACAAACTAAATAAACAAATGGTTGGGGACCCAACATAAACATTTATAAGAATGTGATTATCTTAAGGCTAAATGATTAGGAATCACTTCCATATTAAGTTACAAGACTAAATAAACAAATCTTCGGTGGCTCAACATAAACACTTATAAGAATGTGACACCAGTTTAGTTTAATAATATATATATATATATATATATATATATATATATATATATAAATATATATTATATATATCGTGGTATAGCCGTGTGTACAATATAATATCTATTATTACTATTAAGGGGGAAGAGATCAAGCTACTACCACCCATATTGTTACAGATATTTATAAATAAATTATATGGGAAATGGGAGAGCAGAGGTAGCAATATTCAAATTATAAAATTGCAGGGCTTTTAACTATTAGGGAATGAGAAATATGTTTTTATTTTTCAAATAAAAACAGATTAATTAGTTTTGAAGGTCTTCGTTGTAGAAAAGGGAGATGTCGTGGTATAAGGGCCTAGTTGGTCTACGTAGGTTTGTTACGTACTTCAATAACTCCGTTATTTCGTTTTCTCTAAGAGTGCTATATTACTTTAAGTTATTTAATCTTTTGCTTTACTTCTTTAATCAGGAAGGATTTCTGTAGCCATGTGCAGCGTTTTGAAGATTGAGTTAAACACTTCTAACCGAAATATATCTTTAATTACAACATAAAAAAGTGAAATATTAAAAACAAACTATACACTATAAATAAACAAGTCTATGTTAGAATTACTAATTTAAACCAAATAAATATAAAGTAATGGTTGACCCCCACGCTCACTTTGATACTGGACACTAATTGATACAGAAAAATAATTGAATTTCCTTACCTTTATAAAAAACACACTCTTGAATCCGCTGAAGAATGACCTTGACCTTGGATCTTATGTAGACGGGAAAGTGGCTTGCGGTTAGGCTCGTGGGCGTGTTCGCAGACGCCTAACCGTTTGTCTGGCGAGGAGACGGACTTGGAGCAACCGATGATTTCGGTGATGGCGACAGATGGCGTTAAGCACGTTGTCTTAGTCAGCTGATATAAGCAACGGGACCGTGAAGGCATGCTTTTTTTCAATCTTCGGGTTAATCTTGAGATGCTCCCCATTGACGAGCGATGAGCAAAAAGTGAATCCTTTGACAAATGGGGGTGGTTTGAGGGAATTCACTTTGGGTATTCCTTAATGGCGAGAACTATCTCTGGTTTTTGCTGAAAACCGAGATAGGGGGTTTCTCTGACGAGAGATATATGATAGTGATCCTTAATACAAAGGGGCTAATTTTCGGTGTGACTACCAGGAACTAGCTCAGAATGAGCTTCTTCTCTGTTCCGTTCTTTGAGTGCCGTGTACTGCCACCGGACTTCGTCGTGCCGATCTCTAACTCAATCTCCTGGTTCTTCTCCAGTTATCCGCATATATACTTCACCGACCCACTAGAGGTAGAGAAAGGAAGGGGGGGCTTCTGTATTAAGCCTCTCTCCTGTAACGACGCTTCTCCGAGCGTCTTTCACTTGGCCCTAAAGGCATCTTCTGGCTTTTGGTCGCAGCTCCTATAATTTTGTCTATTAAGCGAAACTAGATCCCAAATCTAAGGGGGAATAGTGCCTGTTTAAACATTTTTATTTGCCCTGGTAGCCCACCCCCCCGCCTTCGTATTGTTATGCTTGCTGGCACATAAATTTGTTGATTTGTACTTCTCGTGGATGAAGGAGGCGTCTGGTGACCAGCGGGTCGAGGGGAGAGAGAGGGAGGGGTAACTAATCGGGCTACACCGCCTAGCGTCAGAACGTTGTGGTACCCGAATGAGGCATCTATTATTATGGTGGGTATCGATTTCCCTACAGGAGATAATGAAAATATTGTAACAATATGGGTTGGTTTTAAGGGGAGTGTTTATAGTTGTAGTAAAAGTGCAAATGAGCCTTTGTCCGAGTAAAAAGTGGGGTTGTTAAATCTAATATAAAGGGATTCAAGTGTACGGAGTTAGCGTTCGGACTGCTTGGTATGCCGGCAGTTAGTCACCCCTTCTCTGTACTCTTCAGCACAATGCATATTTTCGGAAATTTCTGAGTGAATTTCTTAGTGAGAAAAAATTGTTTTGACCTGCTTTGAATTGTGAATAAAAACGGTGTTAGTAAAAAAGCACGATAGATCGTTTGAAAAGTGGACCACTGCCTTGCGTGTGAGAAAAGTGAAAGGTTCGCAAGTCACAAGGAAGGTCTTAAGGTAAACTCAAAAGTCAAAGATTGGACCTTGGTCCCTCCCCTCTTTCTCTCATTCGACCCACTTTCTTTTCTCCCTGTCTTTTCTAAATATTTTCCTCAGTGCATTCACGCTCCTACACTGCCACATCACACTACTGCGGAGCTTTGACCTTGAGCAAGGCTGTTGAATGCCTTAGACCAATTAATCTAAAACCCACTACACCACCCCAAATTCGATCACACAGAAGTGTGATCTACAGGCGCCTCAACCCCTGGGTCGGGAGCCATTCGGCATATGATATCCATAAGGAAATTGAACGGAACAACCCCTGGGCCAAGGTATCGGGAATAATAAAGCTTAAGAACTACACGCACGTATTTAAGATTGTTTTCAAAGATACGGTTATGGCTCAAAAAGCTAAGGAAAACGGCCTCCTACTCTTTAGTGTAAGAGTCTGCCCGGGACAGATGAAACGGGAAAAAATTGTCGATATGCAGATGGGTTTTCGCTTCTACAAGTAGGACAAGCACACCGCGTCTAACTGCAACAATGCAGATAGAAACATTGAATTACTACTCGAATTCCCGACATTCTAAATGCGACGACAGCCACAAAACCTGACATAGTTTTTTCTAGCATCAGGTTTCCTTTCAACTATTACGTTAAACCGGGCCCCATTATTCCAAGCGACCATCAGCCTATTCAAATTACAGTAGCTGTAAACCTAATTCAAATTCCAATCCCCGAACCCAAAAGTTACAAGCAAGCAAACTGTGAAAATTACAGAAATTACCTTTCAAATTACATCTCGACCTATTGTATGATTCAAACTTAGAAGAAATAGATGAGGCGCTGAATAAACTTACTAATTACCTAAAAGAAGCCAAAATAAATAGTATTCCCCGTATTAAATATAAAACACTCCCAGCCTCCCCCATGAGAGCCATGGCCGAAGAATATAGAGACTTCTTCAATGTAGTAGCGTTGATAGGCCCCACCCACAATGCCTACAGAAGACTAAGACAAATTAAAGACGAACTACAGAGACTAATTACGGACCAACAGACATTACTATAGGGCAGAGTATTAGACATACTCGACATGGAAAAAGACTCACACCTTTTGGCAGACGGTAAAACCCCTCAAAGGAAAACCTTCACGGACAATTTCACCATTAAACACAATAACACTACAATTAAAGAGACTGACTAGATTGAAATAAAAATTAGAATTTTCTGGTCTTCAATCTTTAAAATTACCTCGGAAGAAAATGACAACTACGACCTCGAATACAAAGCTGACTACGAAGTTAAACACACAAAAACACAAACGCTCTTCTTCACATTCTGTGTCACAGGAAAGATTAATGGAGGACTATGTCAGTAAAATAACTGCCCTAGGACTCTTCGTTACTCTAAAACCTTTCGTCAAAGAGCTCCGTGATACATGGGGCTGACCCGCGAGAATTTCATCCAGGCCCCGCCTAACCTTTAGAGTGGCCTACTAAATATCAAGAACGCCGCTCTAAACACGGGCTATTTCCTTTACCAGTGTATACTGGCCAAGATGATTTTCATCCCCAAAACGGAAAATCCCCGGACTGACAGGTCGCCTTTCGCCCAATATCTCTCTTAGAGTTTGCCGGCAAGGTCTTCGAAAAGATATTGGCTAACAGGGTTAACTCTTTTCTGGATAAATAACGAGCAGCAACACGGCTTCAGAAAGAAAAGAGGGACCGACACGGACCTAGCTGTTGTCACTACAAAATTCGCAAAGATCAAGGCAGTTAAAAGCCATGCCGACGTGGTGCTCTGCGATATCAGAAAAGCTTTTGAAAAGGTTTGGAAGATAAGCCTATAATATAAGATCTTTCAACTAGGCCTCAACCCCATTCTTGATAGGATTTTGTGTGACTACAAAATAGAGAGGAAAGCATACATACAAATCATGGAGCATAAAGGCCCCGAATTCGAACTCGAAGCAGGGGTCTCTCAAGGGGTCTGTCTCAGTCTCCTTATATACAAGATTTATACACTTGACCTACCACAACCACTGTCTCAGAGTTCGATATACGTTCAGTTCGCTAATGATATATCGCAAATTTGTACCGCCGCTTATGTTCACAGGAAATTTATGGCAAGAAACACGGCTAGGGAGATAGTTAACATCAACTTTTTCGAGAGGAGATGGAAGATATAAACCAATGCCCCAAAATTCAGAATAATTCCCATGTTTCGCAAGACCTTCAACGATATACGTGTGGACGGTGAGCGAATCCATTACTGCACAGAAGGGACGGTTCTGGGGCTCAAGATCAACACGAGGAGTTACACGAGTCATATCGAGCGTACAGTCGCGAATACCAAGAGAGATTTGAGAGAATTCTATAGGTTCCGTACCTTAGATCTCCCAAATTAACTCAGAATATTCAATGCGTGCATCCGCGCGAGACTCCTGCACCCACCTGTGCCGCTGATCGAGAGCGCCGATGCCCATATTGCGAAACTACAAAAAATCCAGAACAAAGCGATGCTCATTATCACAAAAACCCGAACAAGTAAACACAAAAGACAGAGGGAGCTCCACACCTCGGTTGGATTATCTCCGATCAACATAGCACTCCACGAGAGAGCAAAGAGGATCTGGCAAGACATTGGCACCCGCCTGTCCCCGGAGTTCTCTCGTACACACTTGGTCATCGAGGTCGCTCGATAAAAAAGAGCTTTTAAAAGTAGCCAGGCTTTGAAAGACGGCGATTATTGTAATGTTCGGTTACTTTAGTATTAATCGCAACACTCTGGTTACCAAATTTTTCGAAATAGTAAATTCAAAAGTTGAAATTCATTCCCAAAACTTTTCAAAAACCCACACTAGGAACAAAAACCCCGCCCCAAGTAAAAGCTCGAATGCCAATCAAACCAAATCAAATCTAGCTTTAACAGGTTTAATTTAATTATCATAAGCCCTAAATTTTATAGTTTATGGGAAAAAAAGCCCTAAAAACTTACGAAACAGAGCTGCTCTTTTAGCAGGGACCTATTTATTCTGTCTCTCACACCACCTCTATTCTTTAACCTCAACCAATTTCACCACTTTACTCTCTCTCTAAATTTCACCAACTTTTTAAGTCCAAGTCCAAGTTAGCTTTCTGTATTAAAAAAATATACGTATACGCCCGGCAACCCCTCTGCTCTCTTAATATATATATATATATATATATATATATATATATATATATATATATGTGTGTGTGTGTGTGAGAATGGGTGGAGGAAGTAAAAATCCGGAAACACTGGAGTTCTTTATTGACGTTTCACCTTTCAGCTTCTTCAGAAGAGAACTACAGAAGAAAGGAGATCGCTCTGTTCCTTGAGAGTTTCTGCAGATATATTTTACGGAGTCAATTTGAGCTTCGGAGCATATTCGAAGGCCTTTCTCACAGCCGTGTTTGATTCCTTATTGTCTACTTGTTGTATATCTCGGTATCTTTATTAGAGGTATTCAGCGAGCCAGCATGGAATTTTTCCAGCTTATGCAGATTATGTTTACTCCAGTAGAGCACAGTAATGTTCTCTCCTGTTTTCTCTAGCAGAGCATTTTTTGGTATTAAATGAAAATAGAATTAAAGAGGAAAGATTGCGATAATTTGCAAATAAAGTAAAGTACATCCACACTTTGGAGAAGGACCTAGTGTGGGGAAATGACTGTCTCACAGTTGAACGCTATAGCGTTTGTCAGGAAATGTATTTTTTTCTATTCTCTATGTCAGGTCGTTTTTGCGTATAAAGAATTGTTATTTAATTATTTTCTCACAAGATTTATGAGGCCCAAATTTGATTAGATATTATTTCTTTTTGATGATATTCCATAATCAACAATAATAGAAATCTTTCTAGAATTCAAATTAGTTTAATGATAAGTTGGGAAGGTATCTAGATTAAGTACATCATTTAGCATAGGGGTTTTTATGTTAAGGAAATCTATCTCACATTAAGACGTTTGTTTCTAGAAAATGGGAAATGGCACTCCGTGGAGCCGATTGTTGTTAAAATCGAGGCTTATTTAGAAGCTTTGAAGCGATTATATATATATATATATATATATATATATATATATATATATATATAGAGAGAGAGAGAGAGATATATTAAAACAAACATTAAATACTAGTGAGGATTTTTTTCATTTCGATTCCTGAAAAAGTAAAGATATGTGGTAAGTACATAGTCCGAATATAAGACATATATCGTGGAGAGCGTGCAACTACTTTGAGTTTGTCTTCATTCTGCAACGAAGACAGAGTAATACCGGAATTACTCAAGGATCGATTTCTTATAAATCAGACCATTTCTAAGGAACGTGGACGGAAGCGTAAACCAATTGTGATGAGCAAAATGGCAACCCACGACTCATTTTCAAGCAATTTTGGAAGCTCAGGAAAGAAGATAAATTACCCCCATCCCGTTCCCACAAATGTGAATGAACACATTTAGCGACACGGGGGTGTCGTAGCCCTCTGTTAGACACACTTGTACTGTTTACTGAAAGGGGTGAGACAGAAACGCTACCGTACAACATAAAGAGCTTCGAAGTCTTCCACGAAATAGTAAGACTTTGAGACGTCAAATTATTTTGACTTTCAGGCAAGCAGAGGACAGAAGAGGATAATCACTCAAGGGCTAAGTGAAAGAGAACAATTAATTTTTGTGTTAAGGAGACCGATGTCTAGAGAGAAGAACGAAACAATACATGGAAGAATATGAACGGTATCAAATGAACCCATTGTTATTTTGAATGCTGATTTTTAAATTGATTTCTGTATATTTTTAATTATATTCATGCTTAAAGTATTTAACTTTTAGCTCAAAGAAAGCTACATAATATTGACTGCTTACTGCAAAACCCCACATATTAGCCATACTGTCATACTGTAGAAAGGTAAAAAATCCTACACTGTTAATTTATCAATCTATACCAACAGAAACTGCTACCAAAGTATTCCCAAATGCTCTCAATAACTAAGAAAATAATAAAATATCTCAGAATTATTATAACTAATGCTTGCTACTGCAGCGAACTCTTATACAAAATTGTTAAAGGAACTGGAAGAAATAAAACAGTTACAAGGAGACCTTACGGTCCATTCAAAGAGCGTACCTTTGGACTAGCAATCGAGCGGACACATGGCTGCTCAATTATTTTGCGTCCCTAAACGGCCACTTTTCAAGACTTTGTCTAGTCTTGACTTGAACTGGTCAACAGATTCACTGTTGACAACTTCCCATGGAAGTGCGTTGCACTTACCGCAGATACTGTAGGTGAAAAAATTTACACACAGATTGCGGTTGTAACGCTTCAGTTCAAGTTTGGAGCCGTAATTGCGCGTCCTGTTCTCACTCAGGGTGAAAATATCCTGGTAGTCAACATTGTCGAACCCTCGAAGTATTTTGAAAACTTCGATGAGCTGACCACGCAGTCTACGGGTTTCCAGCGAGAACAGGTCTAATTTCCTTAGTCTATCATCATAACTTTTATGTCGGATAGAGGGAATCAGTTTGGTTGCCCTAGCTTGTACACGTTCCAACCTTGCGATGTCTTTTCGCAATGAAGGACTCCAAAATTGTACGGCATACCCCAGGTGTGGTTGGACAAGTCAGTTGTACAAGCATAGTACAATCTCCTGGTTCCGATAACCAAACTGGCGCTTAATATAGCCTAGCATCCTTTGGGCCTTTTTCTCCGCCTCAATGGACTGTTTGGAGAACTTGAGGTCACTAGTGATTTTTACACCCAAGTCCTTCTCAGTGTCAGTGGATTCAATAGCAGTGCCCTTAAGGATATACTGAGATTGGGGGTTTATGTGGCCAATATGCATCACTTTGAATTTGTTCACGTTAAAAGGCATTTGCCACGTGTCCGACCACTCTCCAATCTTTCCAAGATCTTCCTGCAGGCAGGCAGTATTGCCTTCCTTTGCAACGTTCATACCAAGCTTGGTATCGTCGGCAAATTTGGAAATCTTGGCAACCATGTCACCGTCCATGTCGTTGACGTAAATGGTGAATAGAAGTGGTCCCAGGACAGAACCTTGAGGCACCCCGCTAGTAACGGGCACTCACCCAGAAGACTGTCCATTTTCCACCACCCGTTGCCGTCTGCCACTTAGCCAGTTCTCGATCCAGCAGGCTACCTTTACTTCTATGCCCAGCGCTCGCACTTTCCGAAAAAGGCGGTGGTTTGGTACCTTATCAAAGGCTTTCTGAAAGTCTAGGTAGACCACATCCACCGTCTTGTCCCGATCGTGCTCACTGACAACGAACCGGAAGAATTCCACAAGGTGAAATTCTTCTTCGGAAGCCGTGCTGGGAACTCCTCAGTAGCAGGTTTGACTCTAAATACGACGTCACTTCGTCCACCATGATGCTTTCCATGAGTTTACTGACTATCGAAGTCAGACTGATAGTTCGGTAGTTCGACGGTTGGTTACGGTATCCTTTCTTGAAGATAGGAGTCACCTCCGCCTCACGCCAGTCTCTAGGAACGCATTTGGTCTGGATTGACATGTTGAAGATTGCGCTCAGGTGTCGTGACACTTGATCGCGCACTTCTTCCAACACTTTAGGTAGAAACCCATCCGGGCCAGGTGACTTATTCGTCATTAGGTCACTGATCTTCTTTTTGATTTTTCCTTCGGTGAAGTCCATATCCTCCAGCTTTTTCCCGGAGTAGGAATCCGTCGGCTGGGGGATGGGACCACATTCTTCAGTAAACACTAAAGAGAAATAGTCGTTAAGGAGGTTAGCATTTTCTGCATCTGAATGCTTTAATGTCCCCTCCTCATTCCTCAAAGGGCCACTCGTTCGACGGATTGGTTTACGGCTGTTTACATATCCAAAGAACTCCTTGGGATTTTCTTTACAGAGTCTCGCCACTCGGAGTTCCTCAGACCACTTAGCCACCCTTATGCTGGACTTCACTCTCCTGGCTAGCCTCCGGTATTCATCAAAGTCACCCGAGATCTTCGATTGCCGGTACACAGTTCTCTTCTCCCTAAGCAGTTGGCCGATTTCTCGATTAAACCACTTTGGTTGAACAGAAGACCGACGGGGGCATTTCAGAGGCATGAAACGCGATTGAAGACTCATGAATGTGGTTTTGAAACTATTCCACGAGTCTTCAACAGCATCGCAAACTTCTAGCCTCACGTCAGTCAGTCCAGCACGAAGGCTTGCAAAGTCTGCTCTTCTCATGTAATACAACATTCGACGAAGAGGACAACATAATGGATTATACCAGTTAATATCAAGAGGAGAATCTTTCTTAGCATTTTATTATATCAACTTAATATAAAACAATAATTTACTATGTGTTTAAATTCATACAATTAAATATACCGGAAAAGTACAATGGTTTAAAATTAACAAACTTTCACCTCATTTTGTGGGATAATACCTAAATGATGAGTTTGCTCCTTTTGCCACGAATCCGACATATGAACTTCGTTAAAGCTATCCTGAAAATTCACTACCAGGAAAACTTAAAAATCACATACACATATTGTACCAGTTGCAGATTAAGAGTGATAGTTAAGAATCTTAGTATATCGGTTATACGAGTATTACAAACAACATCAAAACTCTCAACTACCATCACCGTTTCATAACAACCAAAATTCAGGACCACATCTACACCATCTAAAATGAGGCTAAATAAAAAGACATCTATGAAAAAGTTTAAAAAAATTAAAAGAACAGCATCGAAAAGTTGCAGAACCTCTTTTAATATTAACTACAATCTTAATGAAAAACTAATAAACTTCTACACCAATTGATCATTGAATAAAATCTATTGTAAAATTTACTATCAAGTAATTTCACTTATATAAATCCGTTATTACCGCTTGAGTTTAAGTCTCAAGGTCAAACCCACGCAAGATCAACACATTGTTACTCCATCCACATCCTTACCACATAATGTGAGCTGCCCGACAACCGTTTGTTCCTTTTATATATAAACTAAGTGGGAATTTATATCTTATATCAACCAGCCTTAAAACTTACGCCTATCAGCAAAGATTGAACCAAGAAAATTCACTTCTAAAGTAATCAAAAAGAATTTTAAAGGTCATTTCACAAAACTTTAAAATTGCATAGATGATGTTAATGAAAAAATCAATAACTTCCATCTTTTTATAGAAAAATAATGAATACCTACAAAACATGGGGATTGGATAAGTAAAATTTTAATTTCTTCCGGAAAAATTATCTGCTACATATTAGGCTTCAAGGTACAGAGTGCACGAGCTCAACCATTTATACGCTCACGTACCACTCATCAATTGCATTCTCTATTACACCTTCTTCTTCTTATATCGGGTGTCCCCACCCCCACACTCTCTCCAAGTTCTCATTTTTATATCAGTAACAAGTGGATCTATTGTTAAAAATTTAAAACCAATTAATTTATGTTTTGTCACAATTTAAAAATACATAAATTCGTTAAAATAACAAAACTTGAATACTTTATTTGGAGAATTAATTAAATAGTTCACCGTCATGTTCAGAAAGTCTCTTTTAACACAGATATACTTCATTGCACCTCCTTATTGTCATTTTCCTACCATGATTTTAATATATTTAATCCTTTAATTCGCGTTAAGCAAATCTTTGGCGCTCGCCAAGATACATTTTGATTTTCGCCGACTCCCAAATCGACTAATCCATTAGGTTTCATTCTAGGGTTTCGAGGCGATGGGTCCTTCTTGGTAATAATTAATTTGGGCGTCTTGTCATTCCGAAATGCCCAGGTCGCTCTTTTCTCGAATTTATGGGCCGATACCAACGATGAAGTGTCGCCCGCAGTTTGAAAGGTGAGATCTATAAAGAAAGTAGTGAAGCTAGAGGAAGGAAGTGGAAATGGGGGGAAGTTAAATGGCCATGGCAAGATCATCCATGCGATATCTGACTAGGTACAGCGATTGAGCTTATTGGCCATTGAATCGTGACTAAAAAGAAAAGGAAAACAGGAGGAAAGTAACTAGAAATCGATTAATTAAACTATCAATGACGTCTAAACCCTAGTTAAAATAGGAAAATTGAAAGTTTCCTCATCTTATCTTTTGAATAAAACAAGTTGGTAGTTTTATTGTAATACTTTTTCTTTACTTTATAGTAAATAAATCGAATAAAGAGAAGGGGTACTTTTAAACTTTATACAAGAAACTTTAATTTTAGGCTGGTTCCTGGATCCCACGCTTAGCCAAAATGTATTATAATTTATTCTTGCCAAGGAAGAAAGAATATTTGGTGGAAAACCTTCAATTATATTAGATAAAACACTTCAATAAGTGATTATTAATTAACCTTAATCCAAATAAAGGCAAGGAAGACTGAAAATAGATGAATCAATTTGTGTCTCATTTTGGAAAAAGTGAAAAACAATTTCTGTTTTTCACTTTCGTCTTTTTGCAAATGACGGTGTTCATGCATAATCGGCAAATCCAAGATATTTATTCAGAGTGACAGCGTATTTTGATCACCGTAGATTCTGAGATAGATTAAGAGGTGGGCAGAAACAGGGTACATAAAAATGAGTCTACATCTGATGATGTCAATAATTTTGATGAATCTTTACAATACAAATAAAATGGTTTGCATAGTGAAAAACTTGTATTTACTTTTAACAAAAGCGGTAATAGACAGACTGGACGTTAACGCGAAAGAGAAATTATGCAAATTAGAAGCAGACTGTAAAGAAGCTGAAAAATCTAGAAACCTAATTACTCCTAATTAATCATTATCTTGGAAATTGTTTTAAGTAATAAATTATTTTAAGATTTAAGAAATCAACTAAAATATTCAAAACATTGATTGCCTGAATAAAGTTTCCATCTTAGTCATGTTTTTCAGGATAATTCGCTTTTGTGTCCTTTTCTTCTGAAAGTTTTCTTTATATATCTTGCCCTAGGGATCAAAAGGCTCGTCCAACGCAATGGATACGTCCATTCAAAGTAAATTGTGTTTCTTAAGAAGAAACTAGGAAAAGGAATTGCGAGGAATTATGATTGAATTATTATGGAGGCGACGTGAAGGCAGAAGGGAAAATTATAAAGGCTTGCTAGATAAATTACGAAAAAAAAACGTACTTTATCAGCAGAAAAAGAATAAAGACAAGAAATACAGTGACATAATGAGAGAAAGAAGACGAATAACAAACTAAGGATCCACTCAAGACTAGACAGGGACAGGATAAAGTAGGTAGACAGCTCCATCAAAAGACTAAAAAAAATTATTATATTGCAAATGGTGGATCCCAAATTAAATGCTGTTACGTCTAATGTTTTATGGATAACTGCTGATACACAACTATTTAAATATCCACTATGAATAAAATTATTATTTTAAATTGATTTGTACCTATACTAGGAATAGGAATAGTGGTACATACTATTCCTATTGCACTAACTCAAAGACCATGTTACAAGAGAGAAAAGAATAGGACAGATCTTCTTCTTGTAGGCTTAGCAATGGCGAATAGAGAATTCAACGAAAGAAAAGGGCAAAAGGAATTTTGAAAAAGGATTTACATAAAATATTTTCATCGTACTAAACTCAAGCATCTTTTTTCTTCAGAAGGCTGAAGAGGGCACTGCTGAAAAACCATACCTCCGTAAAGAGTTAGAAGTGGTTGTCGGAGAATTTCTACGACTTCATCAGCCCTACCTTTTGGCCGCGTAGATCAACCAATTGTAATCCCGTGGGATATTGTGTGCGTGGCTCTGTTTTCACCACCAAGGACTAGCTGATGACCAAGTTCAAAGAGGTGTTCGAATATCATTCCAGGGTCATAATAAGGAACGCATGCGCCAGGTTCCGGATCAATCTTTAGGCAGTGGTGGAAGCTGAGGGCGAATACTTTTATTAAACTGTTATCACTCAGCCATAATCTTGTTATTTTATTTATTTACTTTTTAAATACATTTATTTTTTGCTGAGATATTGCTTTTTATTTTATTAAAACCATCATATTTAGCCGAACACCTTTTATATATATAATATAAATAAGAGTATATTAGAATCAGTTTATCACATTACATACTAGTTTCGTTATCTAATACCATCTTTAGTTGTATAATCATAAGACTAGATACAAAAATGCTTCTTATATAGGAGGGAATATAGGAAGGATCACAGATAAGTTTAGGGGAAAAAGGAAAGCATAGATTAAGGAATAGATAAATGTGTCACGATATTCGAAGCAAGTTTTTGGCCGAGAGAATATTCAATAACTTTGTTAAATTTAAATCAGCCCTCAGACATATTCTAATTTGGAATTTTTTTAATCAATATTGATTCAATTATGCGTCTTTTTGTATTAATTATGAGACTTATAGACTATTTTAATATTATTAAAATCAATTTGGTCATTACAATTACTTGTGTGGTTGAATAAACCAGAAGCTAAACATCTTCTTCTTATATCCCCCCAATGTGCATATATGCATTTATTAAAGTTCCCAGTTTCTCCTAATAATATTTATTGCATTTATTACATGGAATAAGATACACTACAGGCTGAAGATTACAGAGTTTGTTCTTTCAAAGTCACTTTTCATAGTTAAATTGGTTATATTTACCAATATACAGGTGTTTGAAACGTGATCTTATTGTTAATGCCTTATTTTCCAGTCAGAACATCATTGGAGAGTTAGACAGAAATCAATTTCTTGACTTAGTCAAACGTGCGGGAGGAGACACTATTATCCTTTTTTATAAAACCTTTTATAAACAAACATATGGTATGGTCATAGGGTCCCCTTTAGGTCCTACACTTACCAACTCTTTTTTATGTTATCATAAAAAACACTGGATGGAAAACTAACTGCCCAGTCATTAAAACCCCTCATTGATAAAGGTATGTTGACGATTGCTTTGTTCTCTTCCTAAAAAACGAGTACGTTACAAAGTTCCATACTTAGTTAAGCAGGAAATATCTAAACATAAATTTCACTGTTGAACATGAGTACAAAAGAGAATTTTCATTTTTGACCGTACACATCCCCATATTAATAACAATTTATGCACGTTTTTGCACCGAAAAAATACCACCATATTACTCAGCCCTAACATCTCAAGTTTTACTTTCTTTATATTTAAGAATTCTTCTATATGTTTTAGACACTTTCGTGACTAAAGAATATCCTCAAAATGGGCTCTGTTTCACCAAGAACTTACCTTAAAAAGTTTTGTAAATTTAATTTATTTATTTCCTAAGTTCTTGAAAAACTTAACAAATGTATTTAGACAAATTCTATAAATAGATCAACTTGCAAAATCTACCCTTAATAAATGGCTATTTAAAAATTCTTTACAATGGCTTCATTACTAACAAATTGAAAAATGGTTGACAAATGCTTGTGTGCAAAAAGCTATGCCAGCTACGCGGGTAAGTCCACCATTCAAATCCAATTAGGATCAGTAAACATCGCACTTCTCCCACTATACCTATAGACCTCTGTCTGCGTTTGAATTTTCATCAATAAAACACGATTCTGTGTCTTGCAAGACACATTTCAGACAATGAATACACTATTTTGGGCTCGTTTTCCGGTGGTCCTGACCTCGATATCTTGGAATCCCTATATATTTTAAAACTCACCCATTAACTTAACTACCAATAGTCTTAAACTCCCTTATTATTTTTTTAAAATTTAACCAACTAACTCCTTTCTAAACGAGCAACCAAAATGTCATCAATAGTTATTTAAGTTTTATTTTTTCACCACACTCTGCTCCGGAACACGATTAAATACAGGGATACCTAACTGGTTAGCCAATTTGCTCAGGCTTATTAATTTATTTATTTATTTTATACATTTGTTATCGTTGTTGTACAATTTCTCTCCTTATACGGCTAATTAATTATATTTTTTATTTCCAGTTTAGTTGTTAATGCATATTTAATTATTTAATTTTGTAAAATTCACATAAAACTCTGCCAATTACACTAGCCAACAAGTTTTAACTTTGTCTCTTCTACTTGAGTAAATGTTGTTGTAACTAACTAACTTTGGTGCGCTGATTCAAAATCTGTGCTCAGATTTGTCATAGCACGTAAGATTCCTGAGGTATGCAACTAGGCTATATGGCTTACTTTGTCACCTTGGATCAATTGATGATATAATTATTACGAGTTCGAGAAGAATGAGACGTTTCTGGGCAGGGGTTTGGAATCGGGACACCCTATTTGGCATTATGTACGTCCTTTTGCAGACCCAGACAAGATATGTATTACATATAAAAGAGGTAGTACTCACCTAACTATTAATTTCTTCCAAGTTTTTGAAGAAATTTCCTGTCGTCACAGCTGTTCCATAGGCATAAGAAGCACATATTCTTTGTATATCCTAGCTGAAGTCCAAGAAGTAAAGTAATTAACTTTAGATCACCACAGATATTCCAATTATGATACAAGTAATGAACACCTTCCAAAATAAATTTCATTGAGTCATTAGGGCGGGTCATACTCTAGAATTTTATGAAACTGGTGATGAGGGGTATTCAAATGATGAATATTGGTGAAACGAACATACTTTTGTCAAAAAAAGTTAAATTCTGATTGATCTAACCTATATCAATTTGAAGTTGAAATATTGTTAGTTCTGGGTCATTTAATATATTTTACTATTATTTTAGTTACCCATCAAAGATCAAATTTACCGTTTTCTATCATCAATACATTTATTTAGTCCAGAAAAATATTTGTCTAAAAAAATGTAAAAATGTATTAGAGAGACATGGGGAATAGGAAACCTGTTAAAAATGACCCTTAATTTAGTTTAGTCTAACTCCAAAATTGCAAGTAGTCAGTACTCATTACTCAGTGGAAGGCAATATTCCAGTAGTGTTGCTAGTTTTGGTAACCGTTTATAGAGCATATACATTATATTTAAATGCTAGTAAAGACTGTGGATTATTTTAGAATAACATATAATTATTTGGTAGAAATTATTTTTTTAATTTAAGAGCCATCTTTTCATTTGCAGATATACCTGCGATTAGTGTGACAATGGCAAAAATCAAGAAAAGGTTTAAATAAAGTTATCATCTGACTAATTTTGTTGGGACTTGGCAAGAGCTGATGGTGTCTGAGTTACCAACAATAAGAGATATTTTGAGGTACGGCATCTACCTGAGGGAGTAAAGTGAAGATGACCTGAGAAATTATGAAGTGGACCAAATAGTAAAAGACATGTATCAGGGCTTAATTAATTACTGAATTAAAACTAATGCTCTCTTCAAACCACCCGTTGTAAATAAAAAGGTCACAATAATATCAAAGCTTAAGGAGGTGTGGAAGGAAGCTGTAAAAGTTTTCGTTGCTAAAGAAAAAATTGAAGTAAAAGAGAGGTTCATTGCAAAACTAGATAAGTTATTTGATATATTGACATGCAAATGTCAAATTTTTAGTTGTTGTGAAGTAGGTTGTAATGCTGTTGTAGTAAAGAGAAAAAAATACCTACTTGGGAACTGGCTTTTATTAAAGGACAAAAGGAGAATGTTGGAATTAAAGGTACCTTTCGAATTGGAGGTCCTGATATTCCAGAGTATAATAGAAAATTAAGAGTTTGAGAAAGGAAAGAAAAAAATGGATAGCAGAAAGAAAGCGAAAAAGTAAGTAGGAAAGCGCTGTTTTAGCAGGAAAAGCAGCAAGAAAAGAAATCGAGCATTTTTTGGAAGAAGGTGAAGATCTGGAGGCAGAAAATTCTAATGGTGACAAAAATTGGGGTGATGAAGTAACTTTTGAAACTGTCCAAGAGCCGGAATCTTCCACCAGAAAAAGAAAGAATCATCATAAAATTCCAAATATTGCTCTTGCTAGTATAAGGTATGGTGTCGGATTGAGACCAACTGCAGCTATAGCAACAGCAGCTTTAATAGATGCTGGATTCATTACTGAAAAAGATACAGGTAAAATAATTGATTAGAATAAAGTTAAGAGAGCACAGGAAAAGCTAATGACAGTTATTGAACATGAGCTTGAGGAAAACTTGAGGAAGGATGCGAGAATTTTTGTGTTCTCTTTAATGGATGAATTGATGTGACAAATTCTATTATGGAGGCAGAGGGAAGTCAAAAATTGTTTCCAGCAAAAACAAGAGAGGAGCATTACACTGTCATCAGTGAGCCTGAGAGCAATTACCTCCCCAACTTTGTCCCAGAAAAGGCTACAAAAGAAGAATCCCCTGCAAAGAAGATCGCTAAGGCTATGTTTCGATGGCTGAGGTAAAGGGGTTTGGATCAAACCTTAATGGCCCTTGGAGGAGAACACGAATGTACCATAGTTGTAAATGCTGGAGTAATGCAAAAATTGGAGCTCTATTTGGGCAGAAAGCTTGTTTGGTTGGTATGTAACCTGCACACTGGGGAACACCCTCTCCGTCATCTAATTATCAACTTGGATGGCCCAACACTATCTGACAACAGATATTCCGGACCAATAGGAAAGCTCCTTGATTCTGTTAGAGACTTGGATATCAACCCAAATTTCACTCAAATATCTTTAGGTCCTCCTCTTCCTAAGATACCTCAGGAAGTGGTGCAAGATCTTTCCACTTATCAACACTACGGCTATAAAATTGTATCGTAATCAGATATGGAGTGCTTCCTACAGGGCTTTCTCTATTGGGAATAGGACCAGTAAACCTCAGTCGCTGGCTGACCACAGCTAACAAATTTCTTCGGCTGTGGGTGTTAAAGCATGAGCTCAAATGAAAAGCATTTAAGAATCTACGACTGATTGTTAAGTTCATCATTGGTGTATATTACCCATTCTGGTTTAACATTAAGATTAACCACTCTAGGACCGCGGGACCTAGGCACATTCTTTATCAACTTCACTGCCTTAAGTTTTAGAAAAAGGAGGTGTTGGATATTGTTTTGCCAACTCTTAAGAGATCAGCTTGGTATGCATACAGTGAAGCCCTCCTCCAAGCTCTCCTATGCTCTGAAGATTAGGTGGAGAGAACTGAAGGGGTGAAAAGAATTCAGACTATCAGGGGAGAAGGGGACCCAGATACTTAACTAGAAGACTACTTTGTAAGGCTTAGAAGGACACCAGACATCAATTGGGATGCTAACAGGATTGGAAATCTGATCAATTGGTCAGAGGATGTCTGAGCCACCTCTCACTTGCTCTTTAAGTACTTCTGAATTGAAAAACTTCATTGACTCTCCTATGAAAATACCTGACTGGCCTTGTCGCACACAAAGCATTTAGAGGGTTGTAAGAATGGTGACTGAGGCTTCTTCCAAGTATTTCTCATATGAAAAGAGGGATGGAGGAATCAGGGCACAAGAGACAAGTAGACGTCTGATGTCCAGGAATGAGTCAAAGCAAGATTTGTGTGCTCTGGTGAAGTTTAACTTTTGAATATGACCCAAAATGACCCATGTAGCTATGCGTTGAGCTTAGCATACACTTTTCTCACTTAATAAACATGTACATTTGAGGTTACTTTGTGTTTGGGTGTACTTGGATTATTTCAAGGAATTATAATCTTTCTGAAGTTCATAGCATAACGGACATTCTTTCGAAATGCTTTCTACTTTTCTAGGTGTTTACTCTGGAAAGGTTCTTGACCTATGGGCAAAGCCGAGGTGCGTGTTTTTCTCCCTTGATAGGCCCACATTTCTCATGACGACTGTCCCCACCTATGATTTTACAAACATATCTCTGACTCTATAACATAAAGAAACTCATTTACATAAATCCCAATAATCAATATCCTTACTAAGTGCTCAATTTAATTGATTTTTATTTTGCAGTTTTCTTAGTGATACGGTAAAATAAAAGATTCCGCGCCACTTAGGCTACGCACCTTTAGGCTACGCAAATGCCATTAATAAACCGCGCTGAATTCCCTAAGTCTCTGCTTAAATCTATTATTGCATGCCATGATATTTCACGATTACTCTTTTATTTCCGTATGTCCTTTTCAGTAACGCTTAAGCTTAGTGATACTGGTCATCTGATCTCGCAAATCCGTTCAATAGTAGAATTTATGTTTAGATATTAACTGCTTAAATAATTATGGAATTGTGCGACATGCTCTATTTCTCTGAAGAGAACAAAGCAATCGTCAACATACCGTTTGTAAATGACTGAGCAGTTTTCCATCCAGTGATTCTCATGATAACATAAAAAAGCATGGGAAAGTGTAGGAATTAAAGGGGACTCTAAGGCCATGCCATCTGTTTGTTTATAAAAGGTTTTATTAAAAACAAAAAATAGTGTCACCTCCTGCAAGTTTGACTAAGTAAAAAATTGATTTCTGTCTAACCCTCCAGTGGTGTTCTGACTAGAAAATAAACTATTAACAATGATATTACTTTTCAATAACCTGTATATCTGTAAATATATCCACAATATATTTTTTTTAAATAACAAACTACGTCATTATCAGTCTAGAGTGTGTCTTATTTCATATAATAAATACAATAAATATTATTAGGATAAATTGGGAACTTTATTAAGCACATACGAGAGAGCTTAAAAAGAAAAAAGTCTTGGTGCAATTGACAGAAATATTTATTAAAATATCACAAATGTCACTAATATTTATTAACATAGTTTCTATGTAGGTCAATGCCCCTTCTCAAGTGAAATTTTCCACCTGACAAGTCTTTCTCTGAAGAACTCTTAGCTTTACGATTTACACCATGTCTTGACTTCACATTTTGCCTCTTTGATCGCTTTAAATTTTGTTCAATTAAAATGTTCCTTAAGATTAGGAAACAAGAAATAGTCCGAGGAGGCAAAATCAAAGCTATCTTATGGATGGAGTATGATTTGCCATCGAAATTGGCTTCGAAGTTTCTCTTGTTAACCCTGAAGAATAGGCTGGAGCATTGTCATGATGGTAAATAACTCTTTGTGCAAGCTGAAACCCGCAACGCTTTCAGCACCCAACGGGCGAAAAGCTTGCTTAGACCAAGATGCACTGTTAAAATTGCGTATGATGATCCTTGGAAAATATCGATTTCATTCACAATAAATTCATCGCTAATCCTGCAATCAGTATCCATAAATTTTTAAATGGATGGCATCATTTCTGCATTGGTTAATAAGGATGGTCTGGCTTTTCTCCCCTCGTCATTAAGGTCTTCCTTTCCTTCTTTGAAACGTTTTATCATCGACAAAACAATGTTTCTATGTGGTGTAGACTCACCATAAACATGCTGAAAAGAATCAACAATAGAAGAGAATTCCATTCAAATTTTGTTACGAATTTGATAACAGCTCTGATCTCAAAAGTTGCTTTTCCATGGATAAAAAGACGCTAATTTCTTGTAAGCAGTCAATTACTACGTGAAATGCGTGAGAGGAATGAATGACGCTTTTGTAGGTATCAACACAAACAAAAATATGATCAAACGTGTTTTGACTTGAGAATTTCGGGTAATCTCTTAAATTAAAGGTTTGCACCAAAACATTTTGAAGGTCACTAGTATATGCAAATAGGGAGGATATAATAAGATGTTTAGCTTCTTGTTTGTTCAACCACACAAGTAATTATAATGACCAGATTGATTTTAATAATGCCAAACAACTCTATACGTCTTATAATGATTAAAAAAGATGCATAATTAAGTCAATTTTAATTAAACACATTCTAAATTAGAATATGTCTAAGGGCTCATTCAAATTTAAGTTATTGAAAATTCTGTCGGCCCAAACTTGCCTCGAAAAACGTGACAAATTTGAGTGTTCCCACAACTCTTTCTATATATAAAGCACTTGTGTGTCTAGTTTTCTGATTATACAGGTGAACATGGTATAAGATCCTGAAAATAGTCCTGTAATGTAATAAACTGATTCTGATCAATTGTTTTTGTATTATATATATGTCGTAGGATAGCCGAGCTTATATATATATATATATATATATATATATATATATATATATATATATATATATATATATATATATTTGTTTTATCAATTTTTAGTAAACCAAATAAACTTTGACATGAGGCGTAGGTTCGTGCCTCGGTGATCGCTTGAGGATCATCCTCTAAGAGTGCTAATTATTATTTTTATTCTAGTGAATGAATAAAAGGGGTTTCTTTCTTGACTTTATCAGTTGTGCCACTTTAACTCGTTCGAGGATAATTAAAACAGTGCTTTTATTAAAAAAATAGACTTAAATGAACATAAACCATCTCACTGAATAACATAAAACAAATACAGATCTAATCCACTTGAAAAGAAAGTGGAATTACAACGTGAGCTCTCGTAGCTCGCTTCGAGATAAAATTTTTCGGGGGGAACAATTTTTAAGTTAATATTGTTGTCCTTGGACAGACATACACTAAACTAATTATTAAGCACGGGGAAATAAACAACAGGATTATTCTTTATTCACATAAGGTAATGGAGATTAAATACTCGTGACCAGTTAGACTATCGTCGGAGATTTTGATCGGAGTGAACTGTTTGCTCGATAGTTGGCGTTCGTCGATCGGCCTGTCGAGTTGACGGGGACGTCACTTGGGATCTGGGGTGGAGGCGACTTCAAGCTAAAACTTAGCCCTTCTACTTTGCTTCCAGACGAGATGAAATCGTTGTCTTATTTTTATTTTTTCTATCTAGTTGGGGTTTATCCATCTAAGATAGAGTAAGATTTAGAGTCCTCAAACTGGCTAGCTTGATACTAAATCTCTTGGGGGCTCAAGCGGCCCTGAGCTTCCTTGGTACGATCTGATTTCGTACAATGACTGCAAGTTCTCCTTAACTTGCAGAAAACTTTTTACCGGTGATTTTTGTGTTTCCTTATCGAACTCGAAAAATCTCTCAACCGGTGACTTACCTGTCTCTTCCGTTAGAACGAACAAAAAGACTTTTTTCCTCGGGTCAACCTATTATATACACAACTTACTCCCGCGGGGTGTGGGAGGTGGAGGGGGGGGGGGACTCGCAAGGTCAGACCTTAGGTTGGTCTCCCGCCCTTGGCGTCTTGTAGCTCAGAGCAAGGGTAATACAAGATCGGCAGTTTGCACTTTTGAATGGATTGTTTATAAGTACACCCTCGAAGGGCCTGCCTTTTTTTTTTTAGCTGAGGTCAGGAATCTCTCTCGTAACATTTACTCTTTTGCCCGTTCTCCTATGTTACCGGAGAACATCGGAGGGGTAAAGCTAAACCCAGATGTCTTTTGTTATTATTTCCTTGGCCTTGATACATATATATATATATATATATATATATATATATATATATATATATATATATATATATACTAAACTCTTATTATTCCTCTACATTCCTCCACCCTTAAGATGATCCTGGGGGGAGAGGGAATCGCCTGTGCTCTACGCAAAGAGCCCTACTATGGAACGCTCCATACACATCCCTCTTATTGATAGAATTATGTCCACCGTGCGCCTAATTAACACTTATCGTAACCGATTCTACGAAATACACAAAAAAAAACTACAACATTAGGGATACATTTATACGTACAAAATAATCTCCCCTCCCAAAATTCCTATCTCCACACAAAAAAAATTACCGTATGTAAATTATATTAACCTGGTATTACATTATGGCTAATACTTTCAGTACTCCAGTCGCATACGCTGTTTCCCACATCGTGAGTTTTCGTCTGGCCTAAGCTATGTGGAATGAATTTTCGGTAGCATGGGGCGGTTCCTACGAACGAACGAACTTGTTTCTTTTGGTTCGGAGTGGCGGCATCTTTATTATGGCGTCTATCCTATTCTGTCGGGTAGATAGACCGTTTTTCCTAATTTTGACTCCTAGCTCAGAGATGACCTCACCAGCAAAGTAGTATTTACAAGCTCCCCCAGAGGGAGCACGTTCACAATAGCGCTTTGGGATGGAGCTACGGGCATGTAAGTATCCTTCCCGTGTAGGGGTAGTCACGTACACGAGGTCAGAATAGAAGGATGCCTCCTTCTAACCACCAACACATCTTCCTGCTTCTACTTCTCTTTTAATCTTTATTTGTCTATTTACTATTGAGTTTTATTCTCGGGAATAGGGTTGATCTTTCCGAAATTCTTCGTTCATTTCTTCTTTCATTAAACTCTCTTTAAAACCGTCATTTTCTTGAAAGTAGCTTCGTACTCCCGTTTCGATCAATGCATTTGACCTTAAGTTTTCGGTCGCCATCTTTTTCTTCTGAGAATTTATATTTTCAGGGTTTTGCTCCGGCAGCGATTCTGCACTTTTATTTTGATCTTGTGAAGATTTCTCAGTCAGAACTTTTTCTTGAAAAGTTTCTTTAATTGCCCTTTGATCAGGAGAAACTTGCTGGGTTACAGGTTACTTGTTAGGCGTATGTGTTACTCTCCTGATATTTATTATTCTTCTTCATTCTCCTTCTTCGCTACCTTTCCCTCCGGGGTTGGGGGGCTCGGCACCACATCCGTCGCCGTATTGACGACTCGGGAACATATCCTTTCGTACACATGTTTCTCGGACGAAAACAAATGTGTCGATACCGTGTGTCTCTCGTTCGTGGGCATCCGGGTGACTACTAATTGAGCTATCGGATTTGAAGAGAGCTGCGCGCTTTGGCCTATTAATACAGAGAAGAATTTAATAAGCGCTGCTACTACGTCGGTTCAGCCAGAAAAATACTTCGACTGTATGTGGCATCAGACGACAGGGAACTTAGTGGGTCTACCCAGGAAATCCTGGACGACCACCAACTTCTGGTGCTAGGGGCTGATAGAGGGAAGCAATTTGTTTGATACAATGATACAGTTACACCCCGTATCGCGTAACATGGTTGAGACTCGGCGACCATTTACGGCCCCAGTCTCGAATTTTAATCCTTCGGGAGAATTTTTGCTGTAGACAAAATTCACCTGCTGTTCAGGGAAACTCGTTGTGGTGAAAGGAGGTGAGAGATTCATAGGTTGTTCTGATTGCAACGTTGCCGTCAGGTTATGTACCTGCTGGTTTGAGAGCGACTTAAACCTCGAGTTTTGGGGGCAATTATAGCTAAGGTGGCCTTGGGTGCCACAATTATAGCAGGTTATGGGGTTTCTGGGGTTTACGGCGTTCCTGACGAACTTAGGGGAGTTATTTTGCGGAGATTTCTGGGGATAATCCCCTTCCCTTGGGAAAGAGGGTTTCTGATGATACCCACCTTTTTGGGGGGACGAGGGCTTGTTTTTATTACACTCTCTCGGATATAACCTATGGTTTAACGAATGCAAGTCTGCTTCTGACACACACTCATCGAAGGACTCTGCTTTCCTAGGAGTCCTTGACAAAGGCCCTTAATTCTGAAGGCAGCATGCATAATAGCTGGTCCTTCAGTATGAAGTCGATGAGTGAGTCGAAATCATTTCTCACTCGGGCTGACTCTAACCGAAATTGGAGGTGTCTCCTGAGAATAAAACCAAATTGTTGCTAGGTTTGTCCGGGCTGAATCCTAGCCTGCCTAAATTTTATCCTATAGTCTTCAGGATTAAGGTTAATCGCTCCCAGTAGTTCTGCTTTTAGAGTAGAGTAGTATATCGTCGCATCAGACGGTAGAGACACGAATATGTCTCTTACTCGGGTACTGAGAAGGGAGAGTAATCTGGCGATACCGTCGGATTCGATATCCCAGTGGTTCACTTCAAAAAAAAATTCGAAGTGCGAGAGGTACGCGTATAGGTCATCTTCGTCCTTGTACGCTGGCAGCTTCATAGTTGGGACCTGCGATGTCCCAGTCCTGGACCCCATGGACTGCACTTCCACTTTATCCTTGCTAAATGCCCTCTCGTGTTCTCTTATCTTTTCCCTCTCTTCTGCTTTCATTTCTAACTTTCTCTCTTCTGCTTCCATCTGTAACTTTCTCTCTTCTGCCTGCCTTTGAGCTTCTTCTCTCCTTATTTCCCTTTCCGTCCTTTCTTTATTTTGGACGTATGCGCGGAATTCTTTGTCCTTTAGTCACAGGGTTTGACCTTGTTTAAAAAATAATTCAAACGAAGACATATTGGCTATGTTCGTCGAAACCTCACCGCTGTAACGAACGTTGCCTATGCGACTTGGAGTCCCTTAGCCGTTACTACTCCAACCTTACCTTTTTCTAAACTTCCTGATTGGATTACTTCTATCCAAAACACCAGACAGCACACTACACAACACTCTTCGTTAAGTTATAATTCCTTCCTTCGTAACTACACTTCACTGAATCTTTAAGACTTGTTTGAATTTTCCGTATTTAATTTTTCCTCGAACGGGTTGGAAAGTATTTGTTATGGGTAAGGGTTTTTTGCTCTAATCTTAAATTTGGGTTCTCCTGAATTAACCCCACACCTGACACCACTTAAATATGTCGTAGGTTAGCCGAGCTTATATATATATATATATATATATATATATATTTGTTTTATCAATTTTTAATAAACCAAATAAACTTTGACATGAGGCGTAGGTTCGTGCCTCGGTGATCGCCTGAGGATCATCCTATAATAGTGCTAATTATTATTTTTATTCTAGTGAATGAATAAAAGGGGTTTCTTTCTTGACTTCATCAGTTATTGCCACTTTAACTCGTTCGAGGATAATTAAAACAGTGCTTTTACTAAAAATAGACTTTAATGAACATAAACCATCACACTAAATAACATAAAACAAATTCAGATCTAATCCACTTAAAAAGCAAAAAATGGGATTACTAGGTGAGCTCTCGTAGCTCGCTTCGAGATAAAAATTTTCGCGGGGAACAATTTTTAAGTTAATATTGTTGTCCTTGGACAGACATACACTAAACTAATTATTAAGCACGTGGAAATAAACAACAGGATTATTCTTTATTCACATAAGGTAATGGAGATTAAATACTCGTGACCAGTTAGACTATCGTCGGAGATTTTGATCGGAGTGGACTGTTTGCTCGATAGTTGGCGTTCGTCGATCAGCCTGTCAAGTTTACGGGTGACGTCACTTGGGATCTGGGGTGGAGGCGACTTCAAGCTAAAACTAGCCCTTGTGTTTTGCTTCCGGACGAGATGAAATCGTTGTCTTCTTTTTATTTTTTCTATCTAGTTGGGGTTTATCCAACTAAGATAGAGTAATATTTAGAGTCCTCAAACTGGCTAGCTTAATACTCAATATCTTTAGGGGGCTCGAGCGGCGCCGAGCTTCCTTGGTACGATCTGGTTTCATACAAGGAATGCAAAGTTCTTCTTATCTTGCAGAAAACTTTATACCGGTGATTTTTGTGTTTCCTTATCGAACTCGAAAAATCTCTCAACCGGTGTCTTACTTGTCTCTTCCGTTAGAATGAACAAAAAGCCTTGTTTCCTCGGGTCAACCTCTTATATACACAACTTACTTCCGCAAGGTTTGGGAGGTGGAGGGGGAGACTCGCAAGTTAAGGCCTCAGGTTGGTCTCCCGTGCTTGGCGTATCGTAGCTAGGAGAGAGGGTAATACGAGATCGGCAGTTTGCTTTTTTGAATGGATTGTTTATAAGTACACCCTCAAAGGGCCTGCCTTTTGAGCTGAGGCCAGGAATCTCTCTCGTAACATTTACCCTTTTGCCCGTTCTCCTATGTTACCGGAGAACATCGGAAGGGTAAACCTAAACCCAGATGTCTTTTGTTATTATTTCCTTGGCCTCGATACATATATATATATATATATATATATATATATATATATATATATATATATATATATATATATATATATATATATATATATACATATATATATATATATATATATATATATATATATATATATATATATATATATATATATATATATATATATATATATATATATACTAAACTCTTATTATTCATTTTCAATATATATATATATATATATGAAAAGGATCTTCGGCTAATTATGACGGTTTGAATAAATAAAACATCGCAATATCTCAGCTAAAGATAAATGTAATTATTTTTTTTTTAAATATCTAGATAACGGCTGATAGATAAGAGTTTATTTTTCAAAGAAATGGCCCTCATCTATCCTCAAGACATCAAAACGACTCCGGAACTTGGCACATGCGTTCCTATTTATGTTCCTGGCATGACATTTGAACACCTGGTTGATCTTGGCCACTAGCTCGGCCCTAGGGGTTCAAGCAGAGCTCCACACATAATAATCCATGGGGTTACAATCGGATGATCTACGAAGACAAAAGGTGAGGCAGATGAAGTCGTAGAAATTCTTCGACAACCACTTTGACTCTCTACGGAGGTATTGCCTTCCATGAGCATCCCTCTCCAGCCAGAGTTTGAATACACTCGCCAGCAGCTTTAAAGAGCCGTTTGGATTGAGCCTAAGACTGTGTTCAAGCAGTTGTGGAGCATGTCGTCATCTTTGCTCTAAATACACCCAGAGACCATCACAGTTTAGGGGAACTTAGTCTGCATGATACGTGACACGCCGCATGGATTATAGACAAGCCATCTGCTGTTCTGTGTGTTTTGCATTTGGACCTTGCAGGAGTTCTTTACATCTCAGAGGAAACAGATCGTCTCCGGCTTTACAAGCACCTCGTCTCTGTTCTGGAACTTCCTTCTTGGCCTTAAATGTCAGAATTTATCAATTGCCCCACATTTAAGTGTAGTAGCAACGATCTACTTTCAAGGCCAGCTTCATGGTGGTGACTACAATACACATCTCTCACAGCAAAGCCAAGATATCTTTGCTCAGGTGGATTCTAGGATTCTAGTGTGCGTACTCAGTCAGAAGGCTTGCTGTGTTTCTTTCTCCTGACCACAGCTCTATAATCTCCATTGCAGCTGCCTATGTCACATTTTGCATCTTCAACAGTGTTAACAGAGAATTGAGAACCAGTCGCGAATAATCATGATGCAGGTAACTATTGTCCAATATTCAAATAGCTTCCATTCATCCATATCTCAAACTTTTTTCAACAAATCGGTTTTGTGTGTGCTATCCAACGCCTTGACTATATCCCAAAATATCAATATGCTTGGAGGGAAAAAAAAGAGACATTATTTATCCAATTTTGCCCCCAAATCCTGTATAGATAAGTATTATATTTTCGTGTCAATGGATACCTTATACGTAACTTATAAATCATATTATTTACAACTTAACACTTATCAATGTGCAATCAGAACCGCCCTTACAAAAGGTATAACGGGGTGTGAGGGTATGGAACGTACATACTCACATGCCGCCAGACAATCATGGGAACGAAAGAAATTTGTCGTTTGAGTTGACCTTCGTCTCCTCTCTCTCTCCCCCCACCCTTCCCCCAACTGGCGACAGGAAGTCGGACGAAAGAACGTCTATCTCACAAGGAAGGTTAAATCTTATTTGCATTCTTTATGATAGCCTGCAGATTGCCCAGAAGGCGCTGCGATAAGCGAATTGTCGTGAATGGAATCTCTCTCTCGATTTCCCACAATCCTCGATATAAATAATATCGCCGTCCATCTCTCCACAGCAGTGTCCCAAATCTACTCGCGTAATCCTCACGTTGAACGAGAGTCGTTGCCGTAACGTATCGACTACCAACGCGCCGTTGAGTCAACCTAGTCGCTGTCTCAAAGTGTTCCTGGAAGTAAATCCCGCCCCGCAGAGTCTGTGACTAGAAGAGTACGCTCTGTTGCTCAACCTAACTTGAGTAAGAAAAGGAACATCCAAATAGTTACTGGAAGTTACTATTTGTTAGTGTCACGTCCAGTTAGGAGTGAACTAACCGGAACTACAGCCAGCAGCCCCGAACCCGTCGTCTTATCCCCCCTCTTCCCGAGAACTCGTGTTAACGCCACCCGAACCACTCCGTCTGGACCTGAGTAGTCGTCTCTCCAATCCATCACAACTAATGGTAATCTGTAACCCAGTGTCCCTCTATTCTTAAATTACCTATTTTATTAACCGTGATCGATACTCCCATTGAGTCATTATAAATCTAGACGCTTAACGTCAGTGTTTAATATTTAATCCTTAATTTCGCCTGTTAACTATTGCTAATTATTATATTTGTGTAAAGTAAAGTTTATTTTCTGTACGTGTGTTTATTTGTGGCTCCTCTTTTTTGACGTACCCTTGGCAAGACTTTAATTAAGCATCCCTTCGGCTAATTCATTCAACCTGTATTTTGCACTCTTAGAATTTAACAATCATAAACCTCCCCCCAGTAACAAGTGGGACTTTTATCGTGAGAATCCTGGCTACGGCACAACACGCCTCTAACCAGCTTTCGCACGTTCAGCAGGAATTAAAGCCTACCTATATATATATATATATATATATATATATATATATATATATATATGATCGTAGGATTGATTCATAGGGTCAATACGACCGACTTAAACAAAAGCGGTGTGTCCAGATCAACGACTAGAACAATTATTGGACCAGACTATGAGCAATTCTACGACACAGGGAAACAAATGAGAGCAGAGTACATAGGTCTTACAGTGAGAGCTACAGTTGACAACTATCCAAGTGGATAGAATTCTTAGTAAACAATGCAGGCTAAAGTGATTTCCGCGCAACCTAACTTTCCCGTGCATATAAAGGTAGCAAAGGTAGTTGCCAATCTTACAAAAAAGCAATCAATATATTATAATTACTGCTATATAGAATTAGAGTATTCAGTAATTGTGGTTATAAAAACCAAATTGAATTATAATTGTAGGTCTCGAGGTATATTTTCTGAGAGCTACTGGACATTTCCTTTTGGTTTCAATGGGAAAAATAATAATAGCGCTGTTAAAACGATTTCAACGTTGGATAATAAACTAATTCCCGAGCTTCGGAATGAACCGTGCGAAGAAAGACTCCGATCCTTATCCCTCTTTTCAATCGCATGTATACTCTGTATTGGGCGACTGATTGGAGTGTTTAGAATACTAAAAGGTTTCTATAATATTAGCTATTATATACTAGTGGTGGATATAGTGATGAAGCAAACATTATTGAACTTGGATTTAAATTGGTAAACTTAGGTTTCGACACTTCCATAAATCATAAATACTCAGTTATTACAAGTAAATAATAGAAATGTAGGATACTCTACCTTTCAGAGTAGTCGAAATTAGATTAGCTTTATCTAAACAATCGACTTAGGTATTTTTAAATCTGGAAATGGTACTTAGTAGAAAGTGATTTTCTCTATCATTTTTTCTCGCGGGCGTAGCGAAAACATACGAAAGGCGGTCAATAAGTTTTGCAATTCGGATATAAATAAACGAGATATGAGGAAAAGTGTTTTATTATTTTTCAATATAACTACCCTCGACTTCAATGCACTTGCGCCACTTGTCCCTGAGGCTTTGAATTTCCGAAAAACAGAAATCTCCCGACTGCTGTTCAATCCACTCCTGGACGGCGAGCTGGACATCTTCATCGTCCCCAAACCGGCGTCCACGCAGTGCAGCCTTGAGCTGGCGAAATAAAAAGTAGTCGCTAGGGGCCATATCTGGACTGTCGGGGTGGTGGTTGAGCTCCTGGAATCCGCACTCGTGCAGGGCAGCTGGTGCAACTCTGGCCTTGTGGACTTTGACGACGTTGAAGTCGATCATGGGGTGTGAGGTTTTGTATGGACCCAACGGGCAGAGACCTTGGTCATGGCCAAATTGTCGTGGATGATGTTGATAACACTTCAATGTGATATTCCAGGTCTCGCTCGATTTCTTCGACCTTTACCCGTCGATTTTGGAGGATCATCTTCTCCACACGGGCCACATTGTCCTCGTTGGTCACGTCTGACGGGCGACATCTTCAAGGGACTCACGACCATGGTGGAACTCCCTATTCGAGCGAGCCATGGTTGCATAGGAAGAGGAAGTTTCGGTGTACAATGCAACTATGCGTATATGGATCTCTTTTTCATTTTTGCCTTCAATGGTCAAAAATTTGATCACTGCACGCTGCTCAACCTTCTCCATTCTTGAAAAATTTGTGACTGACGATCTGCGACCAGCTGCTGCTTTTTAAATTGACGAGGCAGGAGCGTGCAGCGGCAGGTTTTGACTTGTCATAACTTGTCCTAACACCCTCACAAACGGCCATCACCCTTCCTCTGTTTTGACCTACCGATTCGAAAAACTTATTGACCGCCCCTCGTACCTACATAGCGAATATGATAACACATATAGTGAAGTAGCAGGAAGGCCAGCAATAAAAGTGAAGAAAAAGTGATGCTGGACGTTAGTGCGATGTAAAGAATTTATGCTTTTCTATTTTTTCTTCTTCTCTTCTGATAAATAATGTTTTTTTCCTCCTTCCTTAATTTATAGAGCAAGCCAGAAACATTTTCTCATCTCATATCACGCCGCCTCTCTAAATCTGCAATCCGATTCCCTGGCTATTTTTTTCTTCTTAAGAAACACAATACCCTTTTAGTGGACGGATCCATTGCGAGGCAATAGACGAGCCTTTTGAGCACTTGGGCTAGGTATATAATGAAAATGATCGGAAGAAAATCACATAAAACGAGTTAGTCTGAAAATCATGATTAAGTTGGAAATTTCATTCTGGCAATGAAATTTTAGTTGATTCCTTTGATCTAAGAGTTATTTATTACTTAAAACAACATCCTAATTATTAATGATTACTAGTAATTAGGTTTCTTCTTCCATAATATTAATATAAAATATATCAAATTTGATTTTTTTAGCTTCTTTACATTCTGCTTCTAATTTGCAAAATATCTCTTTCGCATTAACGTCCAGTCTGCTTATTACCGCTGTGTAAACCATTATATTTTTATTTTACCGTTTAAGATGTCCATGTGTAGCCATTAACCTCTTTTGTTTATCGTGCTTCCTGCCCACGTCATAAACTAGCTCCGAATCTACAATCATTACAACACACTGTAACTGAATAAATAACTTGGATTTGCCTATTATGAATAAAGTACCTCCGCTATTTGCTCACAGACGAAAGGGACAAACATTGAAATTGTCTCTTCTAAAATGCGACACTAATTGATTCATCTATTTTGGGTCTTCTTTGTCTTAATATGTAATCAGGCTAATTAATAATTACTTAATGCAGTGTCTCATCTGAACTAAGTAAATGTCTTCCCCCAAATATTCTTTCTTCCGTGGCAAGACTTTACTCTAATGGATTTTGGCGAAGCAGGGGTTCCAAAAACAAGCTAAAAATGAAAGTTCTCTCGTATAAATATTAACAGCCCTTCTCCCTCTTTATTCAATTTATTCGCTATAAAGTAAAGAATTTGTATCACAATAAAAAATATAAATCTCCAATCTTGTTTTATTCGAATGGTCAGATGAGGAAATTTTCAATTGTCCTCTTTCAACTTGGATTTAGACGTATTTGATAGAGTTTCGTTCCAAGTATTTCCCCTTTCTTTTCAGAATCTTAGATTCAATAGCCAAAGGATCGATCGCTGTCCCCAGTCAGGTGTAGCATGGGCAATCTTGCCATAGCTGAAATCTGGACGATCGTGAGCCACCCTGGCCCCAAAACGCATAGTTTTCCCTCGCGGTTACAAAACCTGCAGGAGGATCTGTATCCATATAACCTCCCCACATTTCGACTTCTTCTAACTACATTACTTTCTTTTTATATCACATCTTTCAACTTTGACCGTGAAATAACCTTGTTGATAACTGGCGTTAAATTCGAGAAAAGAGTGACTCGGGCATTTCGGAACGATAAGACGCCTAAATTAAAATAGCTCAGAATGACCCATGGTTTAAAAATCCCGGGGACTGAAAGCAGATGTATTATTCGATTTAGGAGCCAAGCGATAATCACAAAGTATCTTGGCGAGCGCGAAAAATTTACTGAACGCAAATTAAAGGACAAATATTAAAATAATGGAAGGAAATTGACAAAAGCGATGTGCAACGAAGTATATCTGGGTTGAAAAAGAGAGTTCCATTAGTTTTTTAACAGGACCGTGAACTATGTAATTGATTTCCCAAAATAAAGTAGTTATGTTTTGTTATTTTAACGAATTTATGATTATTTTAAAATTGTGAAAAAAGCTTAAATGAAATGGTTTTAAAATTTTAACATTAATTGTAAATGGCTTTGCTCTAAATCCCTTTAAAATACTGTCCCTCTAAATCCTATTGTACTGAGATCAAAAGGAGACCTTCGAGAAATTGTGGTGTTGGGGACACCCGATATACAGAGAACTCTGTAGTAGAGAATGCAGTTAATGGATGGAAGGGAGTGGATAAAGGGTTGAGATCGTTCTGTCTTTACCTTGAAGCTTCATGTGTGGCAGATAATCTTAGAATTTTCTCTAAGAAATTACACTTATTGAAAATTTGACCTATACAATACCCAGCTTGTGTCGATATTCATTTAATTATTTTTATTAACATCATCTTAGCAATTTTAAGATTTTGTGAAATGACCTTTAAATTTATTTGTGATTAGTATAGAAGTGAATTTTCTTGGTTTAATTTTTGCTGATAGGTGTGAGTTTTGAGGCTGGCTGATATAAGATATTAATTCACACTTACTTCATAGATCGAAGGAAGAAACTGTCATGAGGAAGGTCAAATTATATGGAAAGGATGGGGAGGGAATAATGACTGGTCAAAATTTTTTTAAAAGTTGTGTGCTTCTTAAATGAGATTAGTTAATTCTTATGTATTTTCAGGCACTGAGTCCAAATATCACTTTGAAAAAATGCCTATTGGCTATAGTTTTAAAGATTCGTGGCATGTAATATTTGGTGATTTCATTATAACATACATAATGTCATTAGGTTTTAAACTCTAATCCATATCCACTCTCTCCCTTTATGCTAGACGCTCATAGTGAGCCTGAAGAATCATCTCTTGCCATTGTCCAGCAATAGTCTGCATTTTTTTTTTTTTTTTAAGGGGCTATCTGGCGACTGCCGACTTAGAACATAAGAACATAAGAAAAGAAGGAGACTGCAAAAGACCATTCATGGCCTAAGTCGCCGTAAACAAACAGCCTAGTTCTAGGCTACTTTAAAAAATTGAACAGGAAACAACAATAAAAAGAAATAACAATAACAAAACAATAACAAAAACAATAACAAAAATAACAATTAAACCTGGTTAAATGAAGGGGAGAAGGCCGGCCTCCCCCCAAAAGTCAACAAGTCCACCAGTCAAAGTGCACGCACTCGTCCCGAGTACAAGGGACAGGTGGTAGCGACCCCGCCCATCCCGGTACCGGGACAGGTATCGTGCGCGAAGATCACCCAGACTGGAACATTCGACAAGAATGTGCCGAACAGTCTGATGGACTACGCAGTCGTTGCAATAGGGCACAGGCGAGCGCTCCATCAAATTGCGATGCGTCACACGAGTGTGCCCGATTCGGACACGACAGAAAGCAACCTGAAGCCGCCGCGCATTTGGTGATAGGTCCATGGGAACAGTCGCGGCGCAATGGCACGCAACTTTAAGTTCCCTTCGACCGTCTCGCATCTTCTTTGCCAAGCAGTCCGAAGAGCTGCCCGTATTCCTGCCATGTAGTCGGTGTGAGGAAGAGCGAAACGCTGGTCCGGTCGCAGAGTCCTTGCTGACTCTTTGGCGCCCTCATCTGCGCGCTCATTCCCCGCAATTCCTACATGTCCAGGAACTCTGCAGAAGATAATCTCGACATCCACCCGGCTCGCCAAAACCGTGGCGTCACGGATATCGCGAACCAGGGGATGCGGAGATTCCAATGCTCCGAGAGCACCCAGGGCGCTTTGTGAGTCGCTATAGATCACAGTCCGGTCTCCGAACCAGGCACGTCGCGTAATCTCCCGTACCGAGTGGTGTATTGCCACCAGCTCGGCCGTGAAGACAGACGCAGCGCCTTGTAGAGCCACACTGACTTTAAACAGAGGGGATACGGCGTGGAAGCCGACCCCCTCTTGGGACATGGAGCCATCCGTATACACTAGCACGGTTCCAGCGTGACACGATGTGTGTTCCAAAAAGGTCGAACGCAATACTCCCGGCGCCGTACAAGCTTTGGGAGCAGAGGCGTGTCGACAAATAGCCAAATGTGGTACCCTCCAGGGTGGCGTCCTGGACAGAACCAGGGGCGCCACCGGCCCGAGAGCTATATCTAGCTCTCGAAGGAGTTTCCTGGCCCTAAACCCAAAGGGCTTAGGGTATGACTGGCGTCTCTTAGCGGCATAGGCACCATCAAGATCAGCTGTGGAAGTAGTGAGAGCTGTTGGTGACTGAGGGAGGCGCCACGCTCGCGCGTACAGGCGGGTGATGCAGTTCACGCGGCGCAGAGCGAGTGGCATCTTCCCAGCATCGACCAACAGGCTCTCAATAGGGGAAGTGCGGAAGGCAGCGGGCGCAAGGCGAAGGCCGGTGTGGTGGATTGAATTCACCTTCCGCAATAAACGCTCGGCTGCGGATGCATAAAACTCGCATCCGTAGTCGAGCTTCAAACGAACAAAGGATCAATAAAAAAGTAGGGCAGTAGTCCTATTAGCGCCCTAAGCGCTGAACGTCACGGAACGGAGAATGTCCATGGCGCGGGTACAGAAGACCCTAAGGCTGCAAATATGAGCCTCCCAGGTAAGGCGTCGGTCGGATACAAGACCAAGTAAATGGTGCGAATCAACCACATCCAGGCGCACCCCATTAAGAAACAAATCTGGGATGGCGTGAAGCGGTGGATGGCCGCAAAAGTGCACCACCTTAGTTTTGGCCAAAGAAAACTGAAACCTGTGCGCTTCGGCATAGCGAGAGTCGCGGTTCAATGTCTGTTGGAGTCGACGCTCCAGAGTTGGCATCTGGGCCACGCCGAAAGAGATCGAAAGGTCGTCCACGTAAAGGGTAGCGAGAATATCTTTCGGCATCACCAAGGTGATGCCGTTGATGCTCAGGGCAAAGAGTGTGACACTGAGGACACTTCCCTGCGGGACCCCCTCTTCCTGCTCGTTTGGGCCGGAGAGGGCTCCCCCCACCCGTACGCGGAATCGACGATCTCGCAAAAATTTAGATATAAACATTGGGAGGCGTCCCCTCTCCCCCATCGTGTGTAGAGTCTCCATGATACCGTATCGCCATGCGGTATCATAGGCCTTCTCCAGATCGAAAAACAACGTGGCTTAGTGCTGTCTACGAAGGACAGCCTCACAGACGGAAATTTACAGTCGGAGCTGAGCATCCGACGTGGAGTGGAACTTGCGGAAGCCGCACTGTGCGGAAGACAGATGGCCTCCACTGTCCAGGAAAAGGGCTAGTCTGACATTTACCGATTTTTACATCAACTTGCACACGCAAGAGGTTAGAGAGATTGGGCGGAAACCGGTCGGAGTAGAGTGATCTCACCTTGGTTTGCGAAAGGCGAGCACAGTAGCGAGTCACCAGGAGTCTGGGAGATGACATTCCACCCAGATCCTGTTGAACAAATCTAACAGAAAGGCCATACCTCGCTCACCCAGGTGTCGAAGCATGTCGTACGGGACATCGTCTGGACTATGGGCGGTGTCCGCGCACGAAGTAAGAGCGGAGCGCAACTCACTCACAGTAAACTTATCGTTGAAGGGTTCTCCGCCTCTGGAGGTAAAGTCCAGCCGGCGGCCTTTTGCGACATCACGACGTGCATTGAATGCTGGCGGAGCAGCATCACGGCTAGAGAATGCGAAAAAAACGGTCGCTAAGGATTCCGCCACGGACGCGGGATCCGAGGTTGCGATCCCATTCTCCTGGAGAACGGGAGGGGGGTCCTGCGAGAACTTGCCCCGAATCTTTTTGACTCGCTTCCACAGCTCAGCTAAAGGGGTCTTCCCGTTAAGTGAAGACACGTATGCATGCTAAGAAGATCGGCGGGCGTGCCTCGAAATATACCGGAACCTAGCCCTAGCCCGACGAAATTCAGCGACAGTGAAATCGTTCGGGCGGCGCTTATAGCGCATGTAGGCATAACGCTTCTTTTTGCGGGCCGTCTCACACTCGGCCGACCACCATGGGAATGGTCAGCGGGAAAAATGGCAAGACGTCCTAGGAATAGTAGTCAGGCCCACGGCGTTGAGGTTGCCGGAGAAGAACTCAACGGCCTCATCTACCGACCTAAACTCCTCGACTGAGATAAAGAATTCAGTCATTTTCTTAAATGGAGGCCACCGCGCCCGCGCCAAGCACCACCGAGGTGGTCTCTCAGGCGGCAGTTGCCCTGAAAATGATATTTAAATGGGAAAGTGATCACTACTATGGAGGTCATCGACCACCCCCCAATCAAAATCAGGCTGTGCATCCGAAGAGCACAAAGATAGGTCAAGGCAAGAAAATAAAGCTGTTCTCGGACAGTGATGCGTAAACTCATCCACGTTTAGGACACCCATCTCAAGCTCTTCGATCAGATAGGCAAGGACTTGTCCCCCTGGATTTATGGAGTAATCTCCCCGGAGAGGATGCCTGCCGTTCAGATCTCCAAGCAAGAAATAGGGCCTCGGCAACCGTTCCACGACCAGGCGGAAGTCCCCCGCGTCGAAGTCAGCTGACGGTGGAATGTACGCAGAAATGATAGTATAGCTCCTATTTAGCTGCAGCTGCACAGCCACTGCCTGAAAGGAGGTATCTAAAGAGAAAGGAAGAACGGAGACATCATCTCGGGTGTAAACCGCATATCTTCCAGCCCGGCCATCCCGCGGTGGTGGAAACGCAAGTCCCTTATACCCCGAAAGGGCGGGCAGGGGGCAAGCGCCTAGCACGGTCTCCTGCAAAAGGATAGCTAACGGGGAACGGGACGAGACGAGCCTCCGCAGCTTCTACCAGTTGGCTCGGAGTCCACGGCAATTCCATTAAAGGAATATGCCCTCCAGGCCTAGCTCGGAGGAGACGCAGGGGCCCTCTTAAAACTGAAGACCTTCACGGAAATGGCCGTACGCTTCCCGGGGGCAGAATCCCGCGCGCTGTTGCCTTCGAGGACTTATTGGAGGAGGTTGGGCTCGCCATGCGAGTCTTTTCCTCCCTCCGCCTCGAAACCTTAGGCGGGCGTTGCGGCTTTAGAGTCGGGGGGGCCCTCTTTTCGAGGAACCACCGTCTCCGAGTCACCCGCTCCACCTCGGGGCGTGGGCGAAGGAGCCGAAGCTCTTTTGTTCCTGTCCTTCTTTCGGGGAACAGCTTTAGGAACCCTGGAAGATGGCCTAGCGAACATCTTCAGGGCTTTTACCTCCTGTGAGTCTAACGACTCGGTGGAGGCGCGTGGCCGTTTCGCCTTACGGGAAATGGTCACGCTGGGTGTCGAGGGGAGAGCCCTGGTTTTAGCCGGGGCTGGGTATGAACCTTTTTTTCCGCCAGCTTTACCAAGGGAGCGCCCGGGTTGGGTAGAGCCCGCAGAAGGGCTCCGAATGGGCGCGGAAACAGCCGTGCTCGTTGGCCTGGATGGGCAAGGAGCATAGTGTGCCTTTCTAACTATTGAGGCATATGACGTCCCAGGCAGAGCCGGGCGCGCCAGGACCAAGTCCTTAGCCTTGCGGAATGAGAGTCGATCCTGGGCCTGAACGGCCAGAATTTCTTTCTCAAGGAGATATGCACCACATTGCTTCGAAGAAGCAGGGTGGGGCTCTCCGCTTTTGACACACTTGGCCACACACGATTTGGACTTATCGTGTGCGACCTTGGAGCAATTTACACAGACTTCGGGTGACCACGACTTTGCACGTCTACATGAGCGATTCGTATAACCGAAGCGGTGACAGTAATAGCACCGCCGTGGCAGTGGCACGAATGCCTTCCCGCGGTAGCGGTACCAACCGGCACGCACCGACTCAGGGAGCTTGTCACAGTCGAACGTGACGAAGAGTGTAGGGATGGGTCTCGAGGCCACTTCCTGTTTTCTCATCACACGTTCGACCTTGACCTCCCCATGGTCGGCCAGCTCTAGGGTAAAATCCTCAATGGAGTAGTCAACGAGTTCCCTCGCATGAACTACTCCTTTCACAAAGTTCATGGTAGAGTGCGGCGTCACACTCCCCAGGGTACCATGAAGTGTCTGAAGAGCACTTATCTTGGCCGCCACGGCGGGATTCGCCACATTCGCCAGAAGGCTCCCGTCCGAGAAACGGGTCACCTTCACCTCTCTACCAATTGCACTAGCTAATCCTCTCCTCTGATGGATCATGTTGCCCCTGGATGACATAGTGCCATCAGTGGAGCGAATAACGAGGAAGCGTCTGAAGCCAGCGGGCTCGAAAACCCCAGGTAACCTCTGAATGAGGGGCCCCGATGTAATCGAGGCTCTGGCCTGTGCACTTTTGGTTTTAGTCAGGGGCTCCGCAACCGGGGGGGGCAGAGGGGATGGATGTCCCGATCTCGGTTTGGTCGCTTTCTAGAGTGGCAGCAGAACCATCCATTCCCGCAGCCTCCACGGATGGAGAGGAGCCCTGAGTCTTCTTTGTCTTCCTGGTCTTGGTCTTTTTCTTTTTTGGAGAGGAGGGCGGGCATTGAACCCGCTTCTCACCCCCGCCGGCAGAAGCCCCTAGGCCAGATGTACCGGCCTCAGCCAGGTCCTTCTCCGAAATAGATAAGGTCCTGGTGGTCGCAGAGGCATCATCCGGGGGAGATCCCTCTCCTCCTTGTACTGCCGGAGAATCCCCAGCCGTTTGAGGAGGACCTTGCATAGGGGCGGATTCGGGTTCGGTGCTTCGCGATGAGCCCGGATTTCCCCCCATGGAAGGCCCTACCCTCTGAGGCTGGTTTTCCTCAAGGACCATGTCTATCACAGGAGGAGCCTCCAGTTGGCCATCCCCTCCCAGGACATCGCAGGTCCCCTTGGCAGCGTCATGAGTCTTTTGTGGGGAGGCACAGGCCTTGACCCCGGCAAGGTTTAATATTCTTGCCAGCAGGTCTTTCGAAGGAAGCGACCAAGGGGGCCTGGCTTCCCTCTCACCCCTAAGGGGGTTTGCCCTACCGAGCCGCTTACACGAGGGGCGGTCTGCAATGGGCTGCCTGCTGGCTTTCTTGGCAGTCTCCTTAGAAAGCAAAGGAGCGACTGCCGCTGGAATTAGGGAGGTGCTCAAAAACACCTCCAGAGAAGGGGATTAGAGGGAGTCCCCTACACCCGTAGGCGTAGGAGAGGAGTAAGCCTCCTCTTCGGTTAAAGAGGTACAGAGGGTCCTCTGCGCAAACACAAGGGAGGGGGGACCTTCATTTTCTCAGTGGAGCTGCCCGAGGGCGGCTCCGTTGATGTTCTTGGGGAAGTTGGGGGTTGGGGTTTTTTTTATTTTTATCATTGGGCATGGTGACCCTATTTGTGTTACGGGACCTAATAGATCATAACCTCTTGCAGTTCCCCGCACTGCAAGAGGTGCTTACAGGCCTGGCAGAGCCAGGCGCCGCCATTTCAGGCCACCCCTCCCGCCTGGTGGCCTGGCAGTCCATCGGCATAGCGGCTCCACCTTAGACACGGCGTAAAAAAGATAGATTTTCAAAACGAGAGGAAAAGGGATGTGGGAAGGTATGGGTGGGGATGAAGCAGGTTGCTAAAAACCAACCACCCTAGACCGGAGCTCAGGGGTTAGGGAACGTTGTCCCCTCGCCCCCCCCCCCCAGCCCCGATCCAGGACATGTGGCCGAGAAGGTCATCATCTACCCTGTGAAATTAGAGGCTTACCAGAGAAAGTTGTGGGAGAGGTTGTATGAAAAGAGAGGAAACAAGTGTTTTGTAGGAAGGAAGAGAGGCTAAGCCGGGGCCGGACGGGGTGCTGAGTCCCGTCAGCACGGCGGCCAGGGTGGCAAATCGCCGCGCCCCTTACGGGGGCAATTGTCTGCAAACATTGCAAACATTGTTGTGACAATTTGCCCTGTTACCGCGTTTCCATGGTTGAAATATCTTGGTGAAACTTTTCACCATGTTCGTTACTAACTGCCCCACAGTTTTGCGACCTATGTCCAAGTAGGCAGTTGCCAGATGAGCTCTTAAAAAAAAATCAGTGAAGAAAAGTCTAAATGTGAGTCCAAAGGGGGATTTTAAGTAAAATATTACATCCCACGTTATTGTAAGCTTTGATGAGGCTTCCACCAATTCTTAATAGTTTCCTTCCCTTCTGTTTCCGAAATGTCCCTTCACCACAAAACATGAATGCTTCCTAAGCGGCTTTCTCCTCCCCAAGAAGATCTGATTCAAAGTCACCATCTTTAAGAAGCTGTCGAATCTGAATACCAATGAAAACTCCCACTTTTATCTTAGCATCGCTCAGTGAAGGAAATTTCATGTTAATTACTTGAATCCATGACCAGATTTGTCCATAGCTTATACAAAGTTTGTCATGAGCCCCAGTTTTATGTATAGTAGTGGTACGAAATTTTCTTTAGTTCAGTGAGAGGAAGATGTTGAACATTTTTCATCCCAAGTTCCAATGATTGACGAGGTGGCCAGTCTCTCGTGATATAGTGGGAACCTCTTACACGGCTGTCACATTCACACAGAAAGTAGCAGTAATTAGTGCATCCGCCCAGCAAGCCCATGACAAGAGCATCAACCTTTAAGTCACCACAGAAGAAGAAATAGAGTGCACATGTTGTAAATTTACTATCAAATAGTAAACCTAAGATTTTAAAAGATACAAGGGTGTTTAAAACAACATAGTTCATTATAAGATTAGGATGATTGGGTTGCAGAGTTTTAGATCTACTAACAATCATACTTTGGATTTTGTATGGATTCAGCTTCATGCCTCATAAATTGCACCAACCATTTATCTTTGTTAGGGCTCTATTCAGTGATTCAGAAATCAAATGCCTTTGAACAGAAGGTATGACTGCTATCAAAGTAGCATCATCAACATAAGCAACTAGTTGCTTTTCCAGTCCAACCCACATATCATGTGTATATAGAATGAATAAGAGTGGACCCAGAACACTACCTTGGGGAACACCAGAAATTACTCTTCTTCACACACCAAGTTGCCCACCCTAACTACACGTTTTCTACGGTAAGTCAAGAATTCAGTTAGAATATTGAAAAGAGGGCCACCAGTACGAAGCTGTCTAACTTTCTCAATCAGTGCTTTGTTATTAACACGATCAAAGGCTGCACTAAAATCGTGTACAACCATGCGAGCTTCAAAACCAGAATCGAAAGCCTTTTGAACCCTGTCCGAAATGGTTAGCACAGCATCACAAGCACCAAGACCTTTATGAAAGCCAAACTGCTGACTTGGAAAAAGATTGCTTCTCTCACCATGTGCATTTAAACGTTTATCCGATAAACGCTCAAAGACCTTAGACAGAAAAGGAGTTCTGGAAATTGGAAGGTAGTCTGAGAGACAGGAACCAGCAAAGACATACTTAGATAACTTGTGAAAGATAACAGCAATCTTGGGAGCTACAAAATGAGTGGTCTTAATAAAGAATAAAGGAAATATACCATCAGGATGAGAACCGCCATCAGCCGCTCAATTTCACGTGATCTAAAAGCTATTGTTGTGAACTTAGCTTCAGGGTGACATGACTGGGAAAGATTTAACTCTACAACACTTTGTTTTTCCTCAAAGACATCAGCAAATAGGGCTGCCTTATCCTTCGGGCACTGAGTAAGTGATCGATCTGATTTAGAAAGAGGTGGGATGCCATCATTACTACCAAATAGAACAGACTTTGGAGTAGACCACCACTTCTGAGACTGATTAGCACCTAAGAGCGTTTCTTTAATACCACTATTATATATTTTCTCTCAGCTAGACCCTAAACCTCTTCCGGCAGAGATCTGAGCCTAACATAGTTATTCCAAGTCATATCAGATCTATTCCTTTTCCAGAAATTGTAAGCTACTTGTTTATCCAGATATGCACGCTTACAATCATTAGAGAACCATGCTTTTTCCTTGTTGCGGAAAGTCATAACCCTAAATGAATACGCCTCTAAATTATATCAGCAAGAACATTACTAAGTGATTCAACAGGATCATCTTGGCGGTAGAAATGGGGCCAATTAAGAAGAGAGAGATCCTTTAGGACTCTATTCCAGTCAGCTTGTGACTTCAAGTAAAGCTTACGAGATAATGATAATTCAGGGACAGATTGTTTAGTTCTTATATGGGCAGAGATATAAGGGTGGTCAGATGTTCCACTAGGACTCCCTACATTGGTATTAACAACACCCGGAACACGTGTATTAATAAGTCTAGAATATTACCGGATCTGTATGTTGACCTTTGAATTAATGGATCACAAACAGATTCCGCAGAGAAGTTAATTTATTCAAGCCATGATGATCAGTATGTGATATAAAGTTCAACCACTCTCTATGATGAACATTAAAATCATCCTATCATTTTCTTCATTAGATGCCATCCTATTCAGTAAACAGTCAAATATATCATTATTGGCATCAGAGTTTTGATAGATTGAAAATAAGTAAAATTACTATGCCTACCACATACTTTCACAACTAAAACCTCATGACAATTACATTCATTATTTGGCTTGTGAGAGTCAGGAAATCCATTTCTAATGTAAACTGTCATTCCCCGACCTCTCTAACTATCATTACGCTTTAATAGATGAGGCTGTTTAAAACCTAACTTTAAGAGCTCTTTAGAGGATCTAAAGTTTAATACCAAAGTCTCAGAACAAAATAAGATGTCAAATTGTCTGGAAGTTACAACCAATTTATTTAAAGTTGCAGAAAGGCCACGAATAATACTATACAGCATGCGGCACTGCCGACGCCTACATGTAGTGGTTCCAGGGTTTATCTCAACATAAACAGCCAGCAAAATAATTAAAATTAGCAAATAATTGACAGAATACTTGAAGATCAGCATGACGCATGAAAGAATAAATTGTCGCCATATACTGAATAATAAACAAGGTCTGCTGACCAAAAAGTCCCGTGCCCCCACTTATTCTGATTTATGTCCTTACGACTTTGAAAACTTTGAATAATTCCCAGCGTAACCTTGGGAGGGTTTCAAATTTCGTTAGAATCTGCCGAATAGTTATGATTTTATTGCCCACAAAAAACAAATTTCATGGCTAACCTTGGGTGACTTTGGCGATTATATTATTTGAAAGGGAATGTAAAACAATATAAGGGTTTCAAATTTTGTTAGAATCAGCCGAATAGTTGTGTTGTTATTGCCAAAAAACTAATTCCCGGGCTAACCTTAGGAAGATCTTGGCAATTATATTATTCGAAAGTGAATGTAAAACAGCATAATGGATTCAAATTTCGATGAAATCGGCCGAATAGTTATGATCTTTATTGCCAAAACAAAATTATTCCCTGGATAATCTTGGGAGGACTTTGACAATTACATCATTCGATATCACATGCAAATCAACATAAGGGTCTCAAATTACGTTAGAATGGTCGGAATAGTGATGATGTTATGGGCAAAAGAAAATAATTCCCTGGTTAACCTTGGGAGGACTTTGACAATTATAACATTCGAAACAGAATATAAAACAACATGAGGGTTTCAAATTTCGTTAGAATTGGTTAAATTGTTACAATGAAATTAAAAAAGTAAGCAAAACGTGGACCGACCGACGACATAGTGAGGTGTATAATCGCCCGCGACTAAAAATCCCAACTTTCTAAAAGCCTATTAGAAAGCAGAATTAAATTATATTGAAATATAAATTTTTTAATCAAAATGGAGGGCCTTAACTTTTTCTCACCCCTCATTTATGGAATTGGAAAGGAGAGAAAATGATCACACCCTAATTGCATAGTAAATAATACTATAGCATAGCACATTAGAGCATAGTATAACATAGCATATTATTGCATAATGGTGCTTATCATATTATAGCATAACATAGTATATTATACCATAACATAGTGTAGCCTAGCATAGTATAGCCTAGCATAGCATATCCTAGTTTAGCCTAGTATTGTCTAAAATAGTATAGAATTATATATCATAGCCTAGTGTAGTCTGGAATAGTAGCCTGACAAAACATAGCTTACCGTAGGATAACCTACCATAGTATTATCTCACCTAACATAATAAAGCTTAGCATAGTATAAACTAGCCTAGATTGCCTAACATAGTAAATCCTGCCTAGCCTAGCCTTACATAGTATAGTATACCATAGTATAACAGAGTAGATTATGTCATAGCATAGCCTACCATAGTATAGCCTAGCCTACTTTATTATAACCAAGTCTAGCTTATGATTCCTTATAATAGTAGAACTTACCATACCATACTCTAGCGTAATTAACCTATTATAGCCTAGCCTTATATAGTATAGCTTAGCCTGGCATAGTATGACTTAGCCTAGACTAATCTAGCCTAGCCTAGCAGATAATGGATAGTAGTTCCTATCTTAGCCTAGAAACCATAGTATAGCCTAGCCTGGCTTATTATTGTCTAGCCTAACTTACTATAAGCTATCCTAGCATAACATATTATAGCCTAGATTAGCATAGTATATCTTACCCTTGTACATTATAGCTTAGCATAGTATAGCCTAGCTTATAATAACCTAGCCTACCATAGCCTATTCTAGGCTTGCCTAGCAGAGTATAGCATAGTATAGCCTAGTCTAGTCTAGCAGAGTATTTACCAAAATGGTATTACCAAAACAAAATAATTCCCGGGAAAACCTTGATAGGACTTTCTTAATTATATAATTTGAAAGGGAATGTAAAACAACATAATAGTTTGGAAGTTCGTTAGAATTGGTCGAATAGTTACGATGTTATTGCCCCCCCCTAAAATAATTCCCGGGCTAACCATGGGAGGACTTTGGAAATTATAGCATACCAAAGAGAATGTAAAACAACGCAAGTATTTAAAATTTCGTTAGAATCGGCAGAATAGTTACAATGTTATTATAAAAACAATAAAAAAGCAAAACGGGGACCGACCGACATAGTGAGATGTAGAATCGCTCGCGATCTAACTCTCACGCGACTAAAAATATGTCTGCATAGAAAAAGATAATGCAGTAGCCTGATGCAGTACTCAGGCTATAAAGGAAAAAGTGAAGGGTCAGAAAATAACTGAAGTATGACCATTTACTTATAGAGAGCCTTGGTAAGAATAGAAATTTTCTCAATCCGGAGATTTGTCCTTACAGTTTTGTTCCATGAAGAATGGAGCCGGCGTAGTTACTCTCTACAAGAACCAAAACGGAAGGGAATGGAACCAGTCAACTATGGATAACCCACTCAAGCAGGTCCACTAATCTCGAGCCTCTCAAGCCCTTGCTAATGGCACCTGTTACCAAGTGGACTCTACTAACTCAATAAACTAAACACAGTCCACCAAACTTCCCGCCCAAAAATTGAAGAGAAAGAGAGAGGATAGAAGAAAAAATAATGTCTAAATCAAAGAAGATTAGGGGGCGATGAATCCATTGAAAGCAAGGAAGGGTGTTCATCTACTAATATCGAACCTAAATGAGAAAAAAATACAAAAGAGAGAGCCAAGTGATAGGAGAGTATGCTTGAGTGCACCCCAAAAAGGGAACTCAATCTACACTCTGGGATACTCGGAAACAAGGGTGTGGCACAGTCTTTAATGGAATGAGAACATTGCCTATTTATTCACAGAACCATCTCCCAGAAGACCTGCCAGCCAATGCTAAGAGCCTCTTCTAATCAAATGGTTTGATTTTGGAGTACCATTAGCTACATTGAGACCTTAAAATTGAAGAAAAATCTTAAGATATTAAACCCATGAAGATGTTAAAAAGACAGAGTAAAAGACATTATCTTAATCAAGACATTAAAACAGAAGGATATGGAAAGTACATTAGAAGACCTTAAAACTATAAAGAAATAATGGAGGAACATTAGTTGCGTGAAGACTTTAAAAAATGAAAGAAAATATGGTAAGAAATTAGCTCCATGAAGAACAAGAAACAGTGAAAAAATGTTAGGACATTAACTACTCGTACTTTAAAACCTTAAAAGATCAATAAAAAATGGTGAGAATTGGCATCAGACAGAAAATTCAGAAGGATCTTCTGTCCATAATGGCTATCTTAGTCGAGATTATAACAGTAAAGAACAGGTAGATCTATGAGTTAAAATTGCTAACACACAATTTAAACCATGATATTCATTATCAGCGACCTAAAATTAGTTGGAAATTGCTACTCTGGTCTCGGAAGCATTTTGGTTGTTTACCAGTTGACCTCTTGCGGTTTTGAACTTGAGGCTTCTTAAAGTGTAGCAGTAAAAACTGGTTTATGTAAGTGAAAGTATTTGAGATTAAATTGTACATACATTTGATACATTATACACTTTGTGTAGAAGTTAATTAGTTTTTAGTTTATTAGTTGTGATTTTTGACGTGGTTTGTAATATAACTAACATACAACGATGTACAATCCCCACCGCTGCTCCATAATTGGTACAAAATGTGTATGTGATTTTTGAGTTTTTTCTTGTTGTAGACTTGTCGGTTAGCTTAAAAGAATTTTATATGTTGTGTTCGAGGCAAAAGGGGCTACCTCAACATTTTCGAAATATGCCACAAAATGCGGTTAAATTTTGAAAAGTTTTAAGCCCCTTATTTTTCCTCTTTTTGAAATGCCTGAATTTGAACAGGAAAATATTCTTGTATAATAAGTTGATATAATAAAACGCTAGGAAATTTTGCATTAGTATCAATAGCTTCTCATATTAACCGGAGTAATCCATTATTTGTTACTCTTCGTCAAATACTGTATTACCCGCTTCAAATGTTATGGTTTCTTCCAGTTCCTTTAACACACTTGTATAAAAGTTCATTGCAGTAACAGGCGTTAGTTATAATAATTCTATGAGATATTTTAATATTTCCATAGTTATTGGCAGCAGTTGGGAATAATTTAGTAGTTTCTTCTGGAATAGATGGATAAATTGACACTCGGATTATTTTCCTTTTTTGCCGTCTGATAGGTTGGCTATTATGTGCGCTTGTGCGGTATGTAGTGAATATTATGTAGCTTCCTTTGTGTTGCAAGATAAATACTTACTTTCTTTCTTACGTAGGTTTAGTAGTTGTTGATTTCCTGATGAAAATGATGGTTTCTAGCACGTAAAAATCTAGAAAATCAGCCTGTTTCATTTCTAAAAATAGGAAACGTGTAGTTATGGAGGAAACATAATGTTTTTTGATGTATGTAAATATTTTTCTGCAATTTATTTTTAGATTTTGGTCAGTTTGATCGAATTGCGTATCGTAGGGCATTTTCGAGTGACCATAAATAGAGAGATGAGTTTAATGTGAAGTAATCATGGAAAGTGAATATCTCTGAGCTACATGAAAACTAAATTGAGATTATTGTTCTGCTCTGATCAGTTGTCTGAAAAAATATACACGTGCTTAATAACTTTACAATTTCAATTATTTCTAATACAATTATAGATACAACTTGACTTGCAACTTAACTACTGGCTATTTCTGAGTTTACTTCCTATACATACATGGTAGGTTGGTTGTTCTTAAAGTTTGGAGATACTCAGGTAGTAGGTATGTCCATAAATTTCCTTTATATTTGGATATACCAGAACTCACCATTGGATTTGGGAGTGTTTCTTTCAGTCTACAGAAATTACTTACACACTTGAGTCATTTGATTTCTAGCGTTCTAGCTTTGCTCGTGATACTCTCGTGAAATTTCAAAAAATCCCTATTTGAATTCTCCAATTCCCCATCAGAGGCATTTTCAAAAGTAACTCTAAACTTGTCACAAGTCTTCCAGATATCAGACATTGGTTCGCAAACATGTATATATTATTGAGACCTGAGAATTCTCTTCCAGTATTCAATGCTTACAATCAATATTTTCTTTAGGATAACTATTAAACATTTAAAACACTATAGCACTATACAAACTGATTAAAAGAACCTCAAGCTAAGAATAGCCTATTAGAAGAATGAGCGTTTGAGTAATGACTCGAAACCTCGGCGGCATAGACACAGTCGAGATCCGCTGCGTATGCAGTCAGGGCCGTTGGCGACTTAAGGAGGCGCCTTGCTCGCGCAATGACTCATAAATATAGGTAACATTTCAATGTGTTCCTTTACTCTTGCAAGCCTCGCTTCATCACTTCTATTATTTTGTATATTTCTTCCTCTTAAGTCCTTCTCAAGAATACCTACTTCACTGTGTTTTATTACGTCTTTCTCGCGCGATTTCTTTTTGTGACTGAATAATAAGAAATGCTTTTCTACAGATTTTATGTACCACATCGTGATAAATTACCGTATATTTAACATTATTATAATATTTCTTCAACTTCCATCTTGTTTTGTATATTTTCATTTAACAGTACCTCTAAAAATCACTGTATCCATTCTGATCACCAAAAGAATCAATCTGACAAAATGTATCAAATATTTTTTAAATTCCTTGCATAATTCTAAATTAAGCAAACCACAAAAATTTGCAAGTACGGTATAGTTGTGTAAAACGTTTAAAACAATTCTGTTCGTATCATATAATTGCATTTATATAGCAGTCATTAATTTCTTTTGCAATTTACATTCTGTCTGTTCCGATTTTGTATATTCTTAGTTCTCTTTCGGCCAACCAAAATTGAAGGGCAATGTTCAATTTCATTTTGAACTATTAGAGATTGTCAGAGAGAGAGAGAGAGAGAGAGAGAGAGAGAGAGAGAGAGAGAGAGAGAGAGAGAGAGAGAGAAAGAGAGAGAAAAGAGAGAGAGAGAGAGAGAGATTCACGCGGACAAAGAGGCCTAGAAGGTATCTCACGAACGAACGAACCTTCATCCGTCGTCTTTCCCAGCGAGGAAACGAACAAGGTAGTATTTCAACTAGCAGGCAGGCATTGTTCATGCATTATCCAAGCAGTAATCACAAGGATTCCTTGGAACCAGCAAAAGGACACAACGCTTCACTTCACAAGCGACTCTCTGTTACCCTAAGAACTCGCAGTTGTTTAGAACTATGGCAGTCAGGGACGTAAGGACTCATTCTGGAATAACGCGCTTCGCTCTGTGCCCTGCAAGGATACTCCCTCGAACAACCACTCGGGGCACCCTCCCTCTCTTGGAAAATCGTAAGCCTATTACATTTTTCTCTATCACCCTCGAAGAGGCGTGACACTTTCCGACTACGAAGCTTCACCTCATCATCTCCTCCCGTTTTCTTTCGGGTAAATATTGTGCATTTCATAGTAAATTACTTTCTTTTAGTGGACGATTAGTTTTCCAATATCGTTAAATTTTATTTGTTTGTATAATAATAAAATTATTTTTGTTTCTCTTGTTTAAATCCTAGAACCACATAAAAAGCCATTGATCTATTTTCTAAGTCAACCAACGGAATAAATGCTGTCGAATATCCCCTCCGTACTTGTCGTGGGTTAGCCGAGATAATTCTTTCTTAATTTTTATTATGATTAATAAATTGGAACGTACGTTCGTACTTCCAGTGATCGCTTCAGGATCGATCTCTAAGAGCGGTTTTCTTATTTTTATTCTATTGAATGAATATAAGGGGGAGTTCTCTCTTTAATATACTAAATAATGCCAACGCAACTTGTTCAAGGATAATTGAAACACTTCATCCAAAATAGACCTTTACTGTACATTAATCAACTCAAACAAAATTAATATATACACATAAAAAATACAACTTAAAAATGGTTCTTAAGTCCCGTTACCGACACTAGGATTCTAATTGCTTTAAGGGAGAACAATTTACTTTAAAAAAATTTCATCTTTAAGATATACAAATAATCTACGTTAAACGCACGGGGACATGAAAATAGAATTGATTACTCACATAAGGTAGTGGGGTTTACCCAGAGAATCCAAACGAAATACCTTCATTCAAATATTGTCCGGAAAGGCGTCATGAGTGTAGTTTATTTGATTCTCAAGAGAGGGCGTTAATTCGAACGAGGGGTGGACGAGTGACGTTAAACGGAATTTCGAGTCGGCGGAGAAAGGCACCAAAACAAAACACCGATTGAAGAGGCGATGCGTTGGGCGTTTATGACCTTGAAAAGGTTTTCTCAGACAAAGCTTGAAAATATCTGTATAATTTTTGGTTTCGCTGGTAGAGCTTCTCTTTTGGGTAAGAAATCAATCTAGTTTGGGGTGTCAAATTCAGATAGGGTAAGATCACTTGACGATCTTTGGTAATCGAACTGTGCCGAAAGTACTTGGAGGTAAGATCACTTGACGATCTTTGGTAATCGAACTGTGCCGATTATGCTTGGTGCAATCTGGTATTGCCCAATAAAATGAAAGTACTATTTAACTTGCTGGGAGAATTCTATCCCGGCAAGTTCTTATTGATGTCGTGAAGAAACGAGAATTGTCCCCTTTTTCTCCTGACGAACGGTTTTATACTAGAATTACCCTTGAGGGGTAATGGGAGGGGGAGGGGGATAGCAAGGGGAGACCCGAGGGTGCCCTTGCTTTTGGACGTCTGTTATTTCTCTTCCTAGACATTTCGAACTTGAGGAAACTGGATCTCATGTTAATCGACAGAAGTGGGTATGAATTCATCTATGCTTGGCGGCGTGTAGCTCTGGTAGAGCGTAATACGTTATCAACAGTTTGTTTATAAATACACCCTAGGAGGGTAGGCCTTTTAAGCAGAGGTCAGGAATAACTGTCTCCTAAATTCTTATATGTTACCGAAGACTGGGTAGAGTGGCTTAGAGAAACCCAGGTGGGTTTTGTTTTTCTTTCATTGTTCTTCTTCGCTATGTGAAATACCTCGATATATATATATATATATATATATATATATATATATATATATATATATATATATATATATATATATATATATATATATATATATATATATATATATACACTTGCAACTTCTTAACTGCCTCGGTTAACTCGTATATCTCTACAGTACTTAAAAGGGACTTTTCCCCCTCCGCGTATAGGGAGGGCAAGCGAAGGTCAGTGAAGCCTATGTGATCTACGACACAGATTCATTTTCACACATGATCTAAATTCACAACAAATTTTCTTATGCATTTAACAAGAATGAGTGGCTATGTGTCTAATCACCACATGAACGTCTCTATGAAGGTATCTCACTAGTTTGTTACCTGTATTTAAACCTCAATTTTACCGAGAAATACTAATTAAGAGAAAATTGAAGTTACCTTTCACTTGGCTCCTGAGTGATTAGCCATCTTCTCCACTTTGCTTGCCCGGAATTCAATGTCTCCGATTAGTACTATTGCCAGAAAACTTCTATGTTCTTTATGCTTTACGTGAGCGTTTCTCTTACGCCTTTTCATTAAAAAATACAAGTTGCTTCTACGTGCCCGATTACCTAAATGTGTTTATTCGCATTTGTGAGGAAAGAGATAGGGTAATTTATCTTCTTTCCTGAGCCTTCCAAAATTGCTTGAAAATAAGCCGTCGGTTGCCATTTTGGCCCTCAATATGGGTTTACACTTCCATCCACGTTCTTTAGAAATGGATTGATTTATAGGAAATCGATCTTTATGTAATTCGCTCACTTAGCTATTATTCTCTCTTCATTGCGTAATGAAGACAAACTCAGAGTAGTGGCACGCCTCTAGGTCACTAATACTTCATGTTCTTCATTCGGATTATACTTACCACATATCGTCACCCTTTCTTAAATCAGTTTAAAAAAACACTTAAAACCATCACCGGTTTTTATTCTTAGTTAATATATATATATATATATATATATATATATATATATATAATGGACAAGTATTTGTATCCTTACTAATCGATTCTTTTCCAAACCTTAATTTGTCGAAAGATAATCATGTGGTTAGGTCGCTTATCGAATCCCATATATGTATCACCTGAATCTTAGGAGGAGTCAGTCCCTCCCTATAAATATTGTGCGTGTTGCTCTTTCTCTTATTTCAGGTTATTTTATTTTCTCTTTTTTATTTTATATATAAGGAAAGTATTAACTTAATATATGGCTAATCTTTGCGCAGGTGAAAGATTGAGCGTGATGCTACGAAATTATTTCTGTACTTGTGAGTTAATAAGGACGTTCTTTTTCAAACCTTTTTTTTAGTAATTATCAGCATGTACCTTCCTCTAATCCACTAGTATTTTTATTTTAAATTCATTTTCATCGGTTACTCTTCCGTTTACCTTCATTCTGTAATCTTGCTCTTCATCTATAAGTCATTAGCCCGTACTTCTCTCACTCTATTTGTCCATATGGTGCATTTGAGCCAATGCACTTCCAGGTGCAATCTTATTTTAAGAGCAAACATGTGTAGCATAGGTCGACTACGTTAAGCTTAAAAAATCTTTTACAGGTCATTGGTCATTTATCTTCTTTGCTTTCTTTGCAACTGTCAATGAGCTCACAATTTTGTTCTTAAGAATTACAGTAAATACAAATATAACCCATTAATAAAGAATATATTATGTTTTTTAGCACATTGGAACGACCATATATGATGGTTGTACCTATGACCGCACTAAAATCTTTAGAGGCAAAATAATCCTTATCATCGGTAAGACAGTGCAGTAATCATTCGCTAAACCAGACAACTCGATATAGCTATGCAATTAATTAATGATCCACGACTTTGGAGCCTGACATCAATTTGCTGCTTTAGTCGTAGTAGATTTAATTACCAATTTCAATTCTTAACGTTGCTTTCTTTGATTAAAGTTGCAAGAATTATGGCTCTTCACTTAATACTGGCTTCGAGTGTACTCAAGGAGACTTATACAAACCTATGCCTTCAGAAACAATGTTGAATATCTGATACTTATGGAGATTCTGGAAAAAAGGACGATAAGGATGAAAGTGACCTTGGTCTCACTTGTTTCTTTGAATACTTAGGTGCTTTTTAATATTTTTATTATAAAACATATCTACGCAGGTGCAAATAAGCAAATTAAAAAAAAGCACCGCTGCAAGCAACATCTAAATAAATGCAATGAGCAATCAAACACAATATAGAGGCATTTCTAGTTGTTAGTATTTATAGCAAGGGAGATTTTAACATGAAGCAAAAATAACATAGATATGAAAAAGCTAGAAGTAAAACAATGCATCATTGAAAGGTGGTCAGGTTAAAAAATGAAATATTTCACTTCACGTTGAGTAGGAATGGAGTACAGCCGAAAGTCACTCGCAGTTGAGAATCGAGACTGCGATTGAAAGAGGCTCGTAGTGAGATTATCACAGTAAGTCAAATAGTAACTCACTTTTCACGATAGTAGTTTCTATTTTGGCTCTCGTTATTACAGCAATAGCGCGAATGTACTCAGATGTGAAATAATTAACGCCATTTATTGTGTCTATATCACTTAGTTTAATCTGAGGGAATCTCTGGTAATTTCATCACGACGAAAAGATAGCTTTCTAAAAAGGTGCTGCACAACAATTTTATTCAATCATTCATCCAGTTCATTACCCAGAATTAGCTCTGCAATACAAATCGAAAGTTTCAATTAACACATAAACGCTAGAAAATAGGTAACTATGTTGTTAGTATTCATAATTATTACTACGTATATAAAATACGATAAATATATAGGGTTTATATATACAGAAGAATTTTTACGAAGGGAAGAGGCAGGTTACGGATGATATGCATTTATGATGACAATTTTCCAACACCTAAGCATTGAGAATAATCGGAAAGTAGATAATCCTAGCAATCAAAAGTGTAGGGTTTTGTGAGCTTGAGAGTGCACAACTCTCCTCTACCTGACACGCAAGCATCGAAGGCAAAGCTCCTTGAAGTGTTGGGAAAAGACAAACACAAAGTGGGGCATCGAAGCTTCTTGGTGAAAATGGGAAGGCAAACACAATCTGGGAGAGTCGCTTCTCTTTTTATCTTCCGGGCTTAATCACCTCTTTTAAAAGTCCTTTGGTCAAGATGCACTCGTTGGTTTTCGTTTTTTTTAATGCACTAGTGATAGAAATATAGGCAAATAACTGTTCCAAGAAGAGGAATGACTTACTTTACAGAAAAGAGGCAGACTCAAGAGAGTTGTGCGGACTCCTACCTTAGCGGCTAACACGTTCTGAAAAAAATATTTTAGAAAATTCTTGGCCTAATTCCCTCGTTGGTTTTCATTTTTTTAATGACCGTATATCTGAATTTTGTTGGTCGATTATATATTATTCTATTTCTTTTCGTTCTATTTTCTTCCTATTTTTCCATCATCAGTTTTTCTTCGATTTTCCATCTTTTCTCTTCTCATTAGTGATACAACCAACGAAGGTATTGCATTCAATGCAGAATAAGACATGGAAGGGACAGAGAGACGTAGGAGGTTGGAGGACAAAGGCCTCGATGGAGAATTCAAAGTAGGGCAGCTACTGTTGTTTTCTACCTAACAAATTTTTTGCCTTTATAAATTTTAAAAGGCGTGAAATTTTAGTGTCTGGTACCAATCCAATGCATTATATAAATAAATTTGGCGTTAGTTACCTTTTCAATGGATTGTATGAATATATAAATAATTTAGAGTTTGTTCCCTTTTCATGGAATTTTAAAAATAAAAAATATATTTGGTGTTTGTTACCTTTTCAACGCATTCAATAGATAAGTATATTTGGTGTTCGATATCTTTTGAGTAAATATGTTTTTTTCTTCTCATTGAATTCTATAAATAAATAAATTTCGTGTTCTTTACCTTTCAATACATACTATGAATAAATAAATAAATTTGGTGTTTGTTTCAATACATTTTAAAAATAATAAATCAATTTGAGGTTTGTTACCTTTTCAATACATTTAATAAAGAGTAAATAAATTTGGTGATTTTTACCTTTTGAATAATGTCTCTGAAAAAAATTATTGTTTCATACCTTTTGAACGCATTCAATAAACAAATAATAAATTTCTTGTCTGTTACCTTTTTAATGCAATCTATAAATAAATATATTTTCTGTTTGTTACATTTTCAATGCAGTGTATAAATGGAGTTTGTTACATTTTTAATATACTTTCTAAATTAAAAAATATATATGGGGTTTGTGACCTTTTCAATGCATTCTATAAATTAATAATAAATAAAATTGGAATTAGTTACATTTCAATGCATTGTAAATGCATTTATAAATAAATAAATTTGGAATAAACTTCTTTTTCACTGAATTTTATAAATAAAATTATAGTTGTTGATTGTTACCTTTTCAATGCATTTTATAAATACATTTGATGTTTGTTACCTTTTCATTGCATTCAATAAATAAATATATTTTCTGTTTGTTACATTTTCAATGCCCTCTATTAATATATAAATAAATAAATTTGCTGCTTGTGACCTTTCCAATGAATTATAAAAATAAATAAAGTGATATATTTATTTGTTATCTTTTCCATTCATTATAGATACAAAAAATATATTAATATCTTTATTAACTTTTCAATGCATTCTATAAATAAATAAATAAACTTAGTGTTTGTTATCTTTTGAATGGATTGATTAAATACTTAAATAAATTTTAGGTTAGTACTTTTGCAATTTTTTCTATAAAAAAAAAAAATTCGTATGTTATCATTTCATGCATTCTAGGAATAATTAAATAAATTAATTTTGTGTTTGTTAATTTTTCAATGCAATCTATAAATAAATCATTCAGTTCGGTGTTTTTATCTTTAAATGCATTATATAAACAAATAGATAAATTGCATTCTATAAATCAATGTAAAATTTCCTTTTTGTTAAATTTTCAATGGATTTTATATATAAAAAAAGGCATTTGTTACCTTTTCACTGCATTCTACAGGGTGATCAGAAGTTCACTGTGCACTTATATTTTTATTAGAAGAAACCGTTTTAATATTAAAAACAGGAGAATATTATGAATATGAATAAAGTTTCTAAACAATATTAAAAGTGACCCTCCCCCTGCATTAGCATAAATTCAGGTTTGATAATTTTTATTTTATTTAAAAAAAATCACCATAAATACAAAGGAATAAATTCTGAAAAAAAAATTAAAAGTGCCCAGTGACTTTTTGATCACCCTGTATAAATAAATGAATTTGGAGTTTTGTACCTTTTCAACGTATTCTATAAACAAATAAATAAATTTCGTGCCTGTTACCTTTTCATGCATCACCTGAATAAATAAATTGTTTGTTAATTTTTCAAAGCAATCTATAATTAATTAAATAAATTTGGTTTGTGTTACCCTTTGATTGCATTATATAATTAAATAAGTTTGGTGCTTGCTATCATTTTAACACATTTTATAAATAAAAAATTAGGCGTTTAAACTTTTTCAACGTATTCTAGGAATAAAATTGTAAATTAAGAAATTTGTTGCCGGCTATGGAAACTTTTGTTACGTTCGCAATAATCTTGTATAAACCTCGTTTTAATAATTTTCCAATAGAATCCATGATTCCCAGAACGACGATTTTAATCCTATTAGAACTGGGGCGATTCTAAATACACTTATATATTTGATGTTTTTTCCATCAGGTTCGAGACCCAATGATTTTCACGGGGGAATAAGAGTCAACCGACTGTTCCAGCTCGCCTCGTATCTACCTTTAGAGTTAGAGCAGATACTGACCTTAATCCTGTGGCAAAGCGGTAAAATTGATCGATTAATCACTTTGCCCAAGCTAGATCGCTGCGTTTACGTGTGGATATGTGCTGGATTTTAAATGTAGCGTTCAAATAGCGGGGATTCTCGTCAGAGTTTTGGCGTGCGATAAATATTAATTTTGATTCGTGCGCGATTTCCGGAAGCCGGCGATTTTTCGTTTTCCAAATGATGCAGAATGGAACTATAAATATTGGAGTCGGTTTTATTACCAGGCTGAGCAGCTTTCATGCCATTACATAGCCCCGTCCGGCCCCAGCTTAGCCTCTCTTCCTTCCTTCAGATAGCCTGTATTTCTCCCCTACCTCGTCGCTTTTCATACAACCTCTCCCACAATTTTCTCTGGTCAGCCTCTAATTTCACAGGGTAGATGCTGACCTTCTTCTCAAGCCAACCGTCCCGGATCGGGGCTGAGGGGGAAGGGGAAAATGTTTCCTAACCCCTGAGCTCCGGTTCAGGATGTTTTTTTTTTAACAACCTGCTTCATCCCAACCCATACCTTCTTCACATCCCTTTTCCTCTCCTCTTCACATTCTATCAATTTTACGCCGTGTCTAAGGTGGAGCCGCCATGCCAATGGACTGCCAGGCCACCAGGCGGGAGAGGTGGTCCAAAATGGTGGCGCCTGGCTCTGCCGGGCCTGCAAGCACCTCTTGCAGTGCGGGCAACTGTGAAAGGTGGTGAGCTATTGCGTCCCGTGTAAAAAAGAGGGTGACCATGCCAAATGATAAATATAAAAAAAACAACCCCAACTTTCCCTGTAACATCAACGGAGCCACCCTCGGGCAGCTCCAACGAAAAAATGGAGGTACCTCCCTTGTGCTTGCGCAGGGGACCCTCCATACTTCTTTAACCGGAGAGGAGGCTTACTCCTCTCCTACGCTTACGGGTTTAGGGGACTCCCCCTCACCCCCTTCTCTGGAGGTGCTTTCGGGCACCTCCCTATTTCCAGCGGCAGTCCTTCCTTTTCTTTCTATGGGGACTGCCAAGAAAGCCAGTAGGCAGCCCATTGCCAACCGCCACTCGTGTAAGCGGCTCGGTAGGGCAAACCCCCTTAGGGGGGAGAGGAAAGACAGGCCCCTTCGGTCGCTTCCCTCAAAAGACCTGCTGCCAAAAATTTTAAACCTTGCCGAGGTCAAGGCCTGTGCCTCTCCACACAAGACTGGCGACCTGCCAAGGGGACCTGCAATGTCCTGGGAGGGGATGGCCAACTGGAGGCCCCTCCTGTGATAGACATGGTCCTTGAGGAAACCCAGCCTCAGAGGGTAGGGCCTTCCATAGGGGGAAATCCGGGCTCGGCGCCAAACACCTAACCAAAATCGGCCCCTATGCAAGGTAGTCCTCAAACAGTTAGGGTTTCTGAGACAGTACAAGGAGAGAAGGGATCTCCTCCGACCGGTGTTCCTGCGACCACCAGGACCTTCTTCATTTTAGAGAAGACCTGGCTGAAGCCGGTCCATATGGCCTAGGGGCTTCAGGCGGCGGAGGTGAGAAGCGGGTTCATTCCTCGCCCTCCTCTCCAAAAAAGAAAAAGACTAAGACCAAAAAGACAAAGAAGACTCGGGGCTCCTCCTTATCCGCGGGGGCTTCGGGTACGGATAGGTCTGCTGCCACTCTGGCAAGCGACCAAGCCAAGATTGGCACATCTGGCCCCTCTGCCTCTCCGGTTGCGGATCGCCTGACTAAGACCAAGAGTGCACAGGGCGGAGCCTCGATGACATCAAGGCCGCTTATTCAGAGGTTACCCGGCGTTTTCGAGCCCGCTCGCTTCAAACGCTTCCTCGTTATTCGCTACACTGATGGCACCATGTTGGCCAAGGGCAACATGATCCATCAGATGAGAGGATTAGCTAGTACAATTGGTAGAGAGCCGAAGGTGACCCGTTTCTCAGACGGGAGCCTTCTGGCGAAGGCGGCGAATCCCGCTGAGGCGGCCAAGATAAGTGCTCTTCTGACACTTTATGGCACCCCGGTGAGTGTGACACCACACTCTCCCATGAACTTTGTGAAAGGAGTAGTTTATGCGTGGAAACTCGTTGACTACTCCATTGAGAACATCACCCTAGAGCTGGCCTACCATGGAACGGTCAAGGTCGAACGTGTGATGAAGAAAACAGGGAGGGGCCTCGAGACCCACCCCTACACTCTTTGTCACGTTCGACTGTGACAAGCTCCCTGAGTCGGTGCGTGCCGGTTGGTACCGCTACCGCGTGAAGGCATTCGTGCCACTGCCGCGGCGGTGCTATTACTGTCACCGCTTCGGCCATACGAATCGTTCTTGTAGAAGTGCAACGTCGGGGTCTCCTGAAGTTTGTGTAAATTGTTCCAAGGCCGCACAAGATAAGTCCAAATCGTATGTGGCCAAGTGTGTCAATTGCAGAAAGCCGCACCCCGCTTCTTCGAAGCAATGTGGTGCATATCTCCTTAAGAAATAAATCCTGGCCGTTCAGGCACAGGATCGACTTTCATTCCGCGAGGCTAAGGACTTGGTCCTGGCACGTCCGGCTCTGCTCCTTGCCCATCCAGGCCAACGAGCACGGTTGTTTCCGCGCCCATTCGGAGCCCTTCTGCGGGCTCTACTCAACCCGGGCGCTCCCCTGGTCTAGCTGGCGTCAAAAAGGGTTCACACCCAGTCCCGGCTAAAACCAGGGCTCCCCCCTCTTCCCCCAGCGTGACCGTTTCTCGTAATGCGAAACGGCCACGTGCCTCTACCGATTCGTTAGACTCACAGGAGGCAACACCCTTGAAGATGGTCGCTAGGCCATCTTCCGGGGTTCCTAACGCTGTCCCCCGAAAGGAGGACAGCAACAAATGAGCTTCGGCTCTTTCGCTTACGCTCCGAGGTGGAGCGAGTGGCTCGGAGACGGTGGTTCCTCGAAGAGAGGGCTCATCCGCCCCCGAAGCCGCAACGCCCGCCTAAGCTTTCGAGGCGGAGGGAGGAAAAGACTCGCATGGTGAGCCTAACCTCCGCCAATAAGTCCTCGAAGGCGACAGCGCCTTCAGCGCTTTGTCCGGCCAACAGCACCCGGGGTTCTGCCCCTGGAAAGCGTACGGCTATTCCCGTGTGGTTCTTCTATTCGAGGATGGCCCCCGCGTCTCCTACGAGCTAGGCCTGGAGGGCATATTCCTTCAATGGAATTGCCGTGGACTCGGGGCCAACTGGAAGGAGCTGCGGAGCCTCGTCTCGTCGGGTTGCCCGTTAGCTATCTTTTTTCAGGAGACCATGCTAAGCGTATGCCCCCTACCTGCCTTCCCGGGGTATAAGCGTCTTGCGACCCCACCACCGTGGGATGGCTGGGTCGGGGAATGCCTGGTTTACACCCGGCATGATGTCTCCGTTCTTCCTTTCTCTTTAGATACCTTTTTTCAGGCAGTGGCTGTGCAGCTGCACCTGGATAGGAGGTATACTATCATTTCTGCGATCATTCCACCGTCAGCTGACTTCGACGCGGGGGACTTCCGCGGCATCGTAACACGGTTAATGAGGCCCTATCTCTTGCTTGGAGATCTTAACGGCAGGCATCCTCTCCCGGGAGATTATTCCATAAATCCCAGGGGACAAGTCCTTGCCGATCTGATCGAAGAGCTTGAGATGAGTTTCCTAAACGTGGATGAGTTTACGCATTACTGTCCGAGAACCGCTTCATTTTCCTTGCCTTGACCTATCTTTGTGCTCTTCGGATGCACAGCCTGATTTTGATTGGGGAGGCGTCGATGCCCTTCCTGGTAGTGATTACTTTCCCTTTCAAATATCATTTTCAGGGCAACTGCCGCCTGAGAGCCCACCTCGGGGGTGCTTTGCACGCGCGCGTTGCCCTGCATTTCAGGAAATGACTGAATTTTCTATCTCAGTCGAGGAGTTTAGGTCGGTAGATGAGGCCGTTGAGTTCTTCTCCGGCAACCTCATCGCGGCGGGCCTGACTACTATTCCTAGGACGTCTGGCCGTTTTGCTCGCCGACCACTCCTATGGTGGTCGGCCGAGTGTGAGACTGCCCTCAAACAAAAGCGTTATGCATACATGCGGTATAAGCACCGCCCAAACGATTTCACTGTCGCTGAATTTTCGTCAAGCTAGGGCTAGGTTCCGGTATATTTCGAAGCACGCCCGCCGCTCTTCTTGGCGGGCATACGTTTCTTCACTTAACGGGAAGACCCCTTTAGCAGAGGTGTGGAAACGAGTCAAAAGGATTCGGGGCAAGTTCTCGCAGGACCCCCCTCCCGTTCTCCAGGAGAATGGGATTGCAACCTCGGATCCCGCGTCCGTGGCGGAATCCTTAGCAACCGCTTTTTCCGCATTCTCTAGCCGTGATGCTGCTCCCTTAGCATTCAATGCACGTCGTGATGTCGCGAAAGGCCGCCGGCTGGACTTTACCTCCAGAGGCGGAGAACCCTTCAACGATAAGTTTACTGTGAGTGAGTTGCGCTCCCCTCTTACTTCGTGCGCGGACACCACCCATGGCCCGGACAATGTTCCGTACGCCATGTTTCGACGCCTGGGTGAGCGAGGCATGGCTTTCCTGTTAGATTTGTTCAACAGGATCTGGTTGGAAGGTCTTCTACCAGACTCCTGGCGAATCGCTACTGTGCTTGCCTTTCGGAAACCGGGGAGAGATCACTATTCTCCGCCCGGTTTCCGCCCAATCTCTCTAATCTCTTGCGTGTGCAAGTTGATGGAGAAATTGGTAAATGTTATATTAGCCTTTTTCACTGGACAGCGGAGGCCAACTGTCTTCTGCACAGTGCGGCTTCCGCAAGTTTCACTCCAAGTCGGATGCTCTGCTCCGAATGGAAAATGCCGTCTGCGAGGCTTTTCTTCGTAGACAGCACTACGTTCCGGTGTTTTTCAAACTGGAGAAGGCCTATGATACCACATGGCGATACGGTATCATAAAGACTCTCCACACGATGGGAGCGAGGGGACGCCTCCCAGTCTTTATATCTGATTTTTTGCGAGATCGTCGATTTCGCGTACGGGTTGGGGGAGCTTACTCTAGCATAAAGGAGCAGGAAGAGGGTGTCCCGCAGGAAAGTGTCCTCAGTGTCACACTCTTTGCTCTGAACATCAACGGCATCACCTCGGTGCTGCCAAAAGATGATCTCTTTTGGCGCGGCATAGATGCCAACTCTGGAGCGTAGACTCCAACAGGAATTGAACCACGTCTCTCGCTATGCCAAAGCACACAGGCTTCGGTTTTCTTTGGCCAAGACTAAGGTGGTGCACTTCTGCTGCCATCTACGGCTCCAACACGACTCAGATTTGTTTTTTAATGGGGGGCGCCTCAATGTGGTTAAGTCGCACCGTTTCCTTGGTCTTGTATTCGACCGACGCCTCACATGGGAGGCTAATATTCGCAGCCTTAGGGTCTTTTGTACCCGCTGCATGGATATTCTCCATTCCGTGACGTTCAGCGATTGGGGCGCTGATAGGGCTACTGCCCTACTTTTTTATTGATCCTTTGTTCGTTCGAAGCTCGACTACAGATGCGAGTTTTATGCATCCGCAGCCGAGCGTGTATTGCGGAAGGTGAATTCGATCCACCACACCGGCCTCCGCCTTGCGACCGGTGTCTTCCGCACTTTCTCCATTGAGAGCCTGTTGGTCAATGCTGAAGAGGTGCCACTCGCTCTGCGCCGCGTGCAGTGCATCACTCGCCTGTACGCGCGAGTACGGCGCCTTCCTCAGTCGCCATGATCTTTCACTGCATCTGCAGCTGCGTGTTATTGCGCCGCGATTGTTCCCATCGACCTATCCCCTAATGCCGCGACGGCTTCAGGTCGCTTTCTTTCGTCTCCAAATCGGACACACTTGTGTGACGCATCGCTAATTGATGGAGCGCTCGCCTGCGCCGTATTGCGACGATTGCGTCGTCCCCCAGACTGTTCGGCACACTCTTGTCAAATGTCCTAGTCTGGGTGATCTTCGCGCACGTTACCTGTCCCAGGGCTATTTTTTCCTGTTGGAATTTTTTAAAGTAGCCTAGAACTAGGCTGTTTGTTTACGGCGAATTATGTATAAGTGGGCAGTCGCCAGATAGCCCATTAAAAAAAAATGCATCCGCAGCTGATCTCGACGGTGCTTATGCCGGCGAGAGACGCCAGTCATACCCTAGGCCCTTTGGGTTTAGGGCCAGGAAACTCCTTCGAGAGCTAGATATAGCTCTCGGGCCGGTGACGCCCCTGGTTCTGTCCAGGACGCCACCCTGGAGGGTACCACATTTGGCTATTTGTCGCCACGCCTCTGCTCCCAAAGCTTGCACGGCGCCGGGAGTAATGTCTTCGACCTTTTTGGAGCACACACCGTTTCACGCTGGAACCGTGCCAGTGTATACGGATGGCTTTAAGTCCCAAGAAGGGGTCGGCTTCCACGCCGTATCCCCTCTGTTTGAAGTCAGCGGGGCTCTACCAGGCGCTGCGTCTGTCTTCACGGCCGAGCTGGTCACAATCCACCACTCAGTACGGGAGATTTCGCGACGTGCCTGGTTCGGAGACCGGATTGTGATCTATAGCGACTCACAAAGCGCCATGGGTGCTCTCGGAGCATTGGAATCGCCGCATCCCCTGGTTCGCGATATCAGTGACGCTACTATTTTGGTGAGCTGGGCAGATGTCCAGATTATCTTCTGCTGGGTTCTTCGACATGTAGGAATTGCGGGGAATGAATGCGCCAATGAGGGCGCCAAAGAGTCCGCGAGGACTCTGCGACCGGACCAGCGTTTCTCTCTTCCTCACACCGACTACATGGCAGGAATACGGGCAGCTCTTCGGAATGCTTGGCAAAGAAGATAGGAGACGGTCGAAGGGAATTTAAAGTTGCGTGCCATTGCGCCACGACTGTTCTCATGGACCTATCCCCAATGCCGCGACGGCTTCAGGTCACTTTCTGTCGTCTCCGAATAGGACATACTCGTGTGACGCATCACTATCTGATTGAGCCCTCGCCAGCGCCCTATTGCGACGACTGCGTTGTCCCCCAGACTGTCCTTACCTTCATGTCGAATGTCCCAGTCTGGGTGATCTTCGCGCACGATACCTGTCCCGGTACCGGGATGGGCGGGGTTGCTACCGCCTCCTCCTTGTGCTCGGGACGAGTACGTGCACATTGACTTGTGGACTTGTTGACTTTTGGGGGGAGGCCGGGCTTCTCCTTTTTATTTTAAAAGATTCCTTTTACGTTTTTTTTTGTTTGTTATTGTTTTTTTTGTAGGTTGCACGCTCCTGCACCGGTGTGAGGGGGACCTTTCCCCGCTGCCGGAGATTGCCTCCTTTATTGTTAAGTTTTTCTCCTTTTTACCAGTTATGTTTTCATATTTTGATTTTATAGTAGCCTAGTTCTAGGCTGTGTCGTGTTTCCGGTAACTTATGCCCAAGTAGGCAGTTGCCAGATGGGCTCTATAACAAAAAAAATGCCATGGCATACATAGAGAGATAGAGTAGACTCGGAGTTAATCTATATAAAGGGAGGAATTGAGACGAAACTTGAAGTTTGTATGTTATTCAGTGAGTTGTCACTATTCCCCCCTCCCGCCCCCATCCCTTCGTAAGAAAATACGTAACATAATAGTGTACACCAAAAGACTCAATACTCTATAATGAATAGTTTTGGAAAGACAAAGACAAAATATGGATAGACAATTGTTCTTAAGTGGCCAATTTGTAATATCAGTGTTAAGTTGTAATATTTCAATATAAACTTTAATTAACTTAGAGAGTTATAATATATCTTCGACTACTTCTTTAATTTGGCAATTAACAGTAGTGCTTATTTTAAAATACTAAAGTACTTGAAGTTCTGGAATTGTTTGCAAACAAACATTGATTAGTTTTAGCAAAGTGAAGTCTTCTCGCCTCATTATCATCGCGAAGTAAGAAATTATCTCAACGATACGTGGCATAACCGTTGGATAGAACAGAAAAGAAGTATAAATTTTATCCTCAACGTTTATCAGAATTAACAACACTTGATTTTCACTTATGAGAATATCTAATGAAGGTATCTTAAGCTCACTACACCCTTAACAGTAGAGAAAATTGAGGATAAAATTACTAAGGATCAAACCAACCATACATCCACCTTAGTCCAGGGGGACAAATCACTTACTCTCTGACTGTCATTTTAAGCATTTGTACTAATTAATTGAAATGTAGCAAAAACTCACCACAGCATTCTGATCACCATTCATATCACCATACTATGAAAGAAGAACTCCGTTCAGGACGATTTGTGGAAATTGAGGAAGATCATTTAAAAAGAACAAATAAAAAATATCTGATTGTAACTGTTTAACAATTGGCCGAAAAAATATACTCGACTCATTCCACTGGGTATGGTAATTTAAAGGAGATAGGCAAGGTTTCACGATTATGGCACTGGATTCCTAACGATATGCCACAAAGAATCAACATTTTTTTCATTTCCTTTTTGACTAAAAAGTGTAACTTTTTGAATTTGAATTTTTACAGAACACGAAAAGTTGGTTATGTAATTCTTTTTTAACCTCTTATCACAAATTAGACTATCATCAAAGAGGTTTACTTTGCTCAATTGTATATTTATCATAAAGAAAAAAGTGCAACATTAATAGATAGAAGAAGAGAGCCGTTTCATTAAGACAATGTGCTACCTCATATTACAAGAAATACCATACAAAAGCTTAACAATTTTTATTGTGAATTAATGAGTAATTATCTAATTCAGCCCACTAAGCTCTATTAGGTTTTATTTTTTTATAAGTTTAAGGATTCAGCTGACGAGAATGAAGAAGTTAGCAACAAAGGACGTCGAAAAAATCTTAATTAGAGAAGTTTTAAAAATCAAAGTGGAACTATTTTTACAAAATAATGAAATTTAAATTACTTATTAAATTAATAAATATATAACTATTAAAATAAAAATAACTTCAAAGAGGTGGTTGATTTCTAGCTATAAAATAATACTAAAGATGAAAAAAATTACGCATTACTTAAAGGATGACTTAATATATGTCGTGGTATGACATTACATTATATTAATACGATATTATATTTATGGGGAAGGGACCAATAACTTAAAGGCGAACCGAAAAGGGACTGAAGGCCACGAGTTTAGACGCGCGGAACAGCGAGAAAAGATTGCATTGAGGTCAGGTAAAATTTGGGCAATGGCAAAGCTCAAGGTTATTTAAAGAGGCATGTACAAAAATATAATTTTATTTACATAAAAATAAGAGAATTGATGGGAAAAATTACATCGGTAAACGAGGGGGGGAATTGCAGAGTTATGCATCAGACTCTGAAGTTAGAAATTAATGCGTTACAGAAGGAGACTATTCAAATGGGGACGATTAAATCAAATTGGTTGCTGAAGGGGAAGAGGGGTTGGCTTACGGAGGATTCCGGGTGAGACGTCAGGGTAAGGTTTCACGGATCCCTTCTGCAGGCCATAAACGTGAGGGCGAGGGCGCTCGGAGCTTCCGAGCGGGACGTGATGACGTTTCTCCAAATGGGAAAGGGGGGGGGGGGAACGTCCGGTCCAGGGGAGAGTATTTCGGCCACCCGAAAACGAGGGGGGCTTCTGCAGGAGTTGATGAGTGAAGTCGGAAAAATCGCTCGTTGGCGATCGTCAAATCGAATTATCACACTGGCTGGGTTAATTCCAGACACAAAAGTTCAGCCGTCACTTTGCTTTGTCGTTAGCACCTTACTTGAAACTAGGGGAAACTTCTTGGGTCCGGGCGAGACTCCTCAACTCTGTGTCTCCCACCTGGAAGACGAGCTCTATATATCCGAGGCTCTCCCTGCAGGGGTGGGGAAAACAGCGCTACTCTCGAATGGCCTCGAATCTTCACGTCGAGGCGATTCTAACCCGTAAAAAGGTGGTCCGAGGTGGATGCGGTTCGAGGCTACCGCTTGTGGGTGGGGAGGTGGGGGGGCTTAGCAATTTAAGCCTAACCAAATTCTAGAACCTTCTCCAGTTCATGGACGTCACTTCTGTGCTGGAAAAGAAATTCTACGTGGAATTCCCCCACAATATATCCTTGTTATTTCTCCCAAAAGGCATACACATATTTGGAATTCCATGGAAATTTATAAGAATCGATTTCCATAACGATATCTACCTTCTTTCTTAGCGAGGTCAGGTTCAAGATCCGTTGCTAGCACTCTAATTATTATTAGTTATTTTAACTTAACTGGAATCACGTCAAGAATAGTAAATCTAACTGATTTACTATTCTTGACGTGATTCCAGTTTGCTTTTCTTGAAATCAGTAATTAAGGATTTTTTATTATTCCTCTACTTCTCCAAGCCCCACTACCAGTTGTGGTGAAAAATGAACTAGTAAGAAAGAATACGCAAAAAGCCAAGATGGATTTGTTGGGAAATATTAAAACCAAAATTGGCAACGCTTAAAGAACAAAGCCTCCAAAAAGCCGAGATATTTTTTTCTGTTAAATCAATACTTTAATTAAGTGATTGGATTCTTGGTATTATTTGCTGAATCGAGCAAATTAGAATAAGAAGAAAAAGTTGGTAAGAGGTAGGTTCAATTAAGTTTGGTTAGATTTAGGTTAGGTTAGGTTAAGTTACTTTATGATAGCTTTGGATATATACCTAACACGAAGCTTTGGGAGGGGGATGTTAAAGTGATATATCTAAGCTCTTCTTTGAGCAAATAATGAACATTGCCTGTGTTTAACCTTTTCATTTCATAATGCTTACTTTAGTTTTTCTACTTTTAACATGAGTAGTTTGAACTTCTTTATTTTTGACATGATCTTTGATATGCTAGGAAGCGAAAACCAACGAGGAGTTCTAGGCCTAAGGGTTTGTGGGGTCTACAAAGAGAGTAGTGAAGATAGAGGTGAAAATATGTGGATGACCATAGCTTTCAATCCACCTGAGGGCTTTGGGGCATGGAGGGCACGCAATTTTCCAAGTTTCAGCTGAGGTAGGACATAGCAGGTTAAACCTGATTCCCACTACTGGGACATAGAGCTCTAGTGAGTCTCCTCTCCCTCCCTTATCAAGGTCTCTTGATGAGTTAAAATGGTACTCAAAGCCATCAATGACGCTGCTTTCCTTTCATAGAACATTAATAGCAATAATCCCCTTAAAACAGATAGCTTGTTTAATCACTTTTATACAAGATGAATTATTAATAAGAATTCATTAATATTTTCAGCCTTTTTATTATCGCAAATCTAGAGTAAGGGTATTATTTATGCACCACTTCATCTTCTTAAACACTTACCATCTATTCAATGCGAAGGAGGACTAAGAATCGTAGTATATTTAAACTACGCAAAGGAGTGATCGGTGTCTATCATGGAAATAATGACCCGTTAATTCATCAGTTTGGCAAATCATTGGATACAGAATTTATTTATGATACAAACAAGCAAACACTTGTTTGTGGTATTTCTGAGGTGTTTCTGTTTATATTACTTCGTAATTAAAATGTTAATTGCTAAAAATAAATCGTGTTTTCTTTCTGTTCCCTAGGATCCGATGATAATAACAATGCAAAGGAGATTTTTAATTTATCTTAATAATAATTGTGGTTGGCCTTACCACTTTAAGTTTACAGACGTAAATGAACCTTTGAAAAATACCTACTTAATTTAAAATAACTTTATTTCCGAAGAATTGCTACAAAAGAACTTACAAGGCCTCAAAAAGCCACGAAATATATAAAATCACATGTTTATAATACACTAAATCTTTTATTGCTCATAGGGCAGAACTTTGGAAGAAAGACTCAAGAAGTACAAATTCAATATCCGAACAGGCAATACGACAAATGCATTTTACAATCACATGCAACAACACAACAGCTCAATTAAATTAAATCAAGCCACAATTTTATGTTACACAAGCTATTTTGTCTTATTATAAGAAAGATCAAACATAGATTACGAAAGAAGAAAGAGAGAGAGAGAGAGAGTTAGCAAACAGAATAAAATAATACAAACTCTTTTACCCGTTAAAAGAGTGAAATCATAGGGGCAGTCTGAACCTATACCATAGACTGTTCTTGGATTTTCAGTGAAGTAAGCTGGAAGAAGGTGTAGGACAGGGACTTCCAACCCGTGGCCCGCGGGCCGCTTGCGCCCGCTTAATATTTTCATGCGGCCCACTGCTCACTCAAATTATCATTCTATTCGTGAATTTTTAGTTATATTTTAATTTACTTTGATAAGGTATAATGAGAACATTATTATTGGGGTGTGCTATTAGGTTCACTGGTCAATGGCTAATGGTTAAAAAAGCGTTGAAAGGGGGAGAGTAGATGGGTGGACAGAACAGTGGTAAAACGAGAAAGTTAGAAGAGGTGCAAATAGTTTCCCAGGTTACTGGGCATCTCTTTAGTTTTGTTTTTTCTCCTTTTTATTTTTTTAGTTCTTATTGTACTTATTTATTTATTTATTGATTTTTATCATTATTATTTTTGGTTTGGAAGCGTTCAAGTCGCTATATCGCCACACAATTAGTTTTTAATTTTGACTTTTCTTATGTTTATATATATATATATATATATATATATATATATATATATATATATATATATATATATATATATATATATATATATATATATATAATAGAAATAAGTTAAAATTAAGTTTCCATGCAGTAGTAGTTTTACATATTTCATCTTTCCAAAGAATTGAGTTATTACATCGAATCGTAATAATAGAATCCATAATTATACTAATTATAATAATTCGTATACCATGAAACAAGAAGCGCTCAATCAGTCAATCTGTAAATATACGCATGCACACACATATACATACGTACATAGTACATACATTCAATACATACACAGTCTACTATGGATACCTAATTCAGCCCATTCTATTTCTTGATTGGAGTTCGTAGTGAACAATGTGTGGTTCACTGGATAGAATTCGATGTCACTGATGATATGGTGACGTATTTTGAACTGACCAATGAAAACCTTTGTGGGCGGAGTTTGTCATAAAGACGCGCGCTTTCAGTGTTCCCAGTGTTTTGCGGTGAGATTAGTATTTTTTACAATGTCAAGTGATAGTGAGTTTAGTAGTAGTGAAGATAGTAATTTCGACCCCATGCAGAGTGATATGGAATAAGATGACAGTAGTATCAGTAATGGTGTTAGTAATATAAAAAATGGGAACATGTTGATTTACCAGGCAGATGAAAAAGAGGGTCAGACATTTTTAGTTTCTATAATCTATTCTAGGCTAAGCCTAATGCTAATTACTTCATGCGGAAGATGTTTATTTATTTTTTATGTATCTAATTTCAGGAATATTAATAGTTTCACATTCCACTTATATTCGTAATTAATTAATCAACTTTAAATTTATATTTATAAGCATGGCATCTAATACAAAGAAGAGAAATATAACAGAAGAAGAGGAAATTTAATAGTCTATGGACAGAAAAATATTTCGTAATTGAAACAGGCAATAATATTATCAGCCTCATATGTAATGATAAAATTGCCGTATTTACGTAAAGAATAAAATATTAAGGGTCACTATGCTGCCAAACATGAGTCACAATATAATGAATTAAACGAAGAAAGAAGAAAAAGGAAGATAGGTGAATTGAAGAAGAAGTTTAGTTCACAACAAAACATTCTCAAAATACATTGTTAAAACTGATACAGGTACAAAAGTTAGTTATTTTATAGCTGGAAAATTGGCTCAGAAGGGTAAGCCACTAATAGATGGGGAATTAATAAAAGAATGTATTGTAATTGCTTTTAATGAATATTGTCCAGAGAAGGTGAACCTATTCAATAAAACGAGTCTGTCACATCAGACAATTGGTAGAAGAATTGATGACTTAGCTGACAGTATTGTGGGTACATTGCAGACCAAATTATCTAAATGTGTTCATTACAGTTTAGCATTGGACGAAAGTACTGATCAAAGTGATACTGCACAATTGGCTATTTTCATCAGAGGAATTGGTGTCAACTTTAATATAATTCAAGAAATGTTGGATTTATATCATATGAAAGGTACAACAACTGGCAGAGACATAATTGAGCATGTTAATTTATCATTAGAAAATTTCAATGTTGATAGAAATAAAATTAATTCAATTACAACTGATGGTGCTCCTGCATTACCTGGTAAAAACAATGGGTTTATTACTTTATTTAAAGAATTGGTTCATCATGATATACTCAGCTACCACTGCTTGATTCATCAACAACAATTATGTGCTCAAAAATTAAATATGAAAGAGTTGATGTCAGATATTGTGAAAGTTGTGAATTTCACCAGATCTCGGGGTTTGAACCATCGTGTATTCAAAACATACTTGGAAGAAGTTGGCAGTGAGTGTGAAGATGTTATATATTTCTCAAAAGTCAGATGGCTCAGTAAAGCAGCAACTTTGAAAAGATTTCAATTATTGTTGCCTGAAATAAAACAGTCCATTCTAGCCTCTTATTAATGCTCTACAAACACCCAGGCATCCTAATATGCTCAGGTGACACGCTGTCATTTTATTCCCTCTTCACCCATTCTTCATCCTTTGAAATACTTCACACTCGATTTATTTCGATTACCTTGAGGGAAGGTTTGATATCAAACAGCAAACACGAATTCTACTAACCTTTTCTCTTTGCATTTCGCCAAACATTTATTTTCTCCTATAATTGGAGATCGAGCTAACGCGTTATTAAAGTCTATTGAATTATATTTATAGCTTTGAGAAACTCTGTAATTGAGGAATGATTTTAGCTTTTCACAATCCATAATATCGTCATTTCATTGAATCTTCCATCCAATACTTCTCGAATAAAGGACTCCAATATCTTCGCTTGCCTTTGATCATCTAGTCGGAGAGGGCAAGATATTTTCCTGCTTTATAAGAGAAAACATTTTAAGGCTGTTCTTCATTCTTTGGAACATATGCCCTCGTTTGCAATTTGTTTTGAGTGAGAATGTATGTATATATGACCGTATGATAAAAACCTATCACGAAAACTGCAGCAAATATAGGAAAACAAAAAAGTTTCATGGTTAGCCAAATATTCGAATACACAGGAGGGAAAGTGCCTCCAATGTTCTGCGGCGTTTTGTGATAGGATGATAAATGGTTATTGCATTGATGGTTTCCCATGGTTCAAATCACTTACAATTGTCTTTGAATGACTAAATGAGGCTCCTGCCACTAGATGGCGCCACCCAGCGCCAAACCTGATTGCGGATTTGAAATCTCTCGGATGATAATCATATGTCCCATGGTCATATGGGTCATTTCATGGTTCTAAATGGGTACAATTGAACTTTACTCTTTTTGAAAAAAGAGCGACGCTTAGACCTGGCACTTCCTCGCAAGTAAAATAACTATAGCTAATTTCACTTACATCACACATGAGATTCCCTCAATCCTTTTTCCTTGTAATTTTTAATCTCATCCAGTCTAAACTCGTCTCTTTCGCCTCTGTGCCACATTTGAAAAAAATAAGCCCCTCTTTCTCTATTCGAAAAAGGCCAATTCTGATAGAACCTTTTGCATAAAAAGTTCTCCTTATCTTGCACTGTGCATTGAACAGCTGTATCCTACATTTGTGGTGTCCCAACGCCCTGGCAATCTCCGGCCCAACCTCTAAACTCCGTTTCCCCTCAAAAGGCTAGTGTCATCTCGGATTCTGGATCGAAAAAACTCCTGCAACTGTGATGAGATATTGCCGTCTGGATTCAAAGTAAGACACAGCCCTAAAAGGCTCTTGTACATGTAATCCACCGGCTTCTTAGTTCAGCTGCTGGTGTTCTGCCTGTCATATAGAAATATATAGTATTTTTCAATTTTCCGCGGAATTTCATAATGTTAATTGGACTGTATTTCTTGATCGTCTTTATGAATGTTTGAGTCTCTCTCCAATCCTCCTTGACTGATTTCTTTCTTATCTATCATATCGTACTCTAATAACTCATATTGGGAATAGTATATATATCCAAGTGGAGGTGCATTTTGTTATTCTGTAAGGTTTGGTTCTTGGAACACTTCTTTTTGTATCCATCTTATTCACTTTGGCGCTATTATCCAACGTTGTGGCTTATAATTCCATTTCTATGCTGACGCCACGCAATTTTATTTTTCCTTCTCCTGGCCCACGTTTGGTGAGACTACTAAAAACATTCTATCTGTGTTGACATGGATATCTCATTCCTCTGGGATGGCATTGGTATCTCATTCCTCTGCGATGCCAGAGAATAATTGATCTCCATTCGCAAGTTCAATTTTAAAGTTCCGAGGGTTACAATCTTCAAGTCAATCGATTAAACACTTACATCTTATAAATCACTTTTACTCATTATCAAGCCTTAAATGTGAAGAAAGACGCAGTTTTGAAGAAAAGATTTGTAAAGATATATTTTACTTAAAATGCACGTTTCGGAAGTAACTGGCTTCCATCATCAGGCCATGAATAATAAGAGACATGGATCAAGGTTTGTACCTTATATACCAGCCATAAACTAAATTAGAGAAAAGTAAAATAAAGTATCAAGTAAAGAGCAGAGCGATTTTGATAAGATATAATTAAATGTTACTTCATAAATATACATACAACATAGATAGATATATAATATACATACACATGCAAGCATGTTTATTTACATGCATTTGTGTGTATTTATTTATATATATATATATGTATAGGAAAACTCTTAATATTTACATAATTTTTACTTCTACGTAGAAGAGTATTAATTCCGTTCATAATTTTGTTGAACTTACTAAATGTAGTCATTTCTTTTTTTAGACAGAAGATGTAATGGATTTTTCATCAAAAGAGTGAACAAATAGTGGCAACAAATAAATGGATAAATCATTTGAGCCAAGAATGAGTACACATCCCCACTTTCTAAATCAAAGTGTACTGAATGATTTGATCATGAACTTAGATCTCACAAAACCAGGGGCTGAACTTATGACGTCCATATAAAGGAATAGAATTTACCAAAGGAATACGATAGAACATCTCTGTACTGGAAACATGATAATTTGAAATTTATTTTGATGTTAGGGGAGATCAATGTGGATGAAAAGATGCGAATGGTTAGTTTACTGTTGTTGGATAAAGCGTGATCCTGCGGAATCTCGACTCTTCATACTCATATCAAGGTGATGTATCAAAACAGTATTTCTGCACAGTGTAAACCAATATCCCTCTTTGCATCTTACACACTCCGCATAGAGAAAAGAAGACTACGATAATGTTAAATAGCTTCTAGACAAAATCCATTATGCTTGACTTGCTTGGTTATTGTATAACATTGCTTATGATGATCATTACCGAAGAGTTCAGTGGCTCCCACGCAATGAATTACAACCAGAGATGTTAAATATTATCAGACAGCCTCTCGTATAACCTGCCATGGTTTTATTAGTCCCATTAATAAGAAATTAGGATTGATAAAACAATTTGTGAAGGTTTTAGATTTGGGGAGAAGTCTTTCAATAAATAATTCTTCTCGTGATTAAAAAGAGTAAATACAATGTTGAAGGGTATGAAACTTTAAAGAGCGATGACCAAGATGTGAAGAGAAGTATGGTGCACGTTTCTTAGTGTAGTTCATGGATTCTTAGAAAATCGCAAAGATTCAAACTACAAGCAGTTGGTAATAAAGCATATTAAAAGCTGAAAAAACTGCGGCTGTGGTATGTAAATGAAAGTGCATTTATTACATTCACATCTAGTTTTCTTTCGTGAAAGCTTTGATAATGATGGTGAGGAGCTTGACGAGAGATTCCATCAGAACTTTGCAACATTGAAGAAAAGATACCAAAGAGGATGGGATATTGCTATGCTGCAAGACTCTATATATTGTTTCTAGTCAGAAAATATAAAAGCTTTCACACTAGAAAGCTCCATTATCGAAGCACTCCAAATGTAACCTTTTCTCATTTTTTGCTCACATTTCTTTGTATTTCTTAAATAACTTCTGATACGTGAAAACAAAGGTTACTCTCTCAATATCCTTGCAAAGTATGAATGGACTGAACTAGACGTGCTTTCCTGGAAGATTGATTATATAAATACCAAATGTAAAACTAACAAAATCACTAAATATACTGACGGTATGCAAATACTAATGTAATATGTAAACTAAGCGGTAAAATATACCTATAAAATCACAAAATTTGACAAAATTCTAAAGCTATATTTCCCCACTCAGGTTTTTATTTGGCATAGAGATTTGTTTTATTTATATTTGTTGTACTTCTTATTGCTTTTTGAAGCTCTCTCCATGTGTTCTATTGGATGGAAGCCTGAACCTGTAGTGATTACTCCATAGGGAGATCCCCATTTATCTAAATCAAGATAATCTTGACATTTCCTAGACTCGCAGTAGACGTGACATCCTGAAAGCCAAGAAGTAGTGGAGCGGATATTCCAATAACTTAATGTTCCTGGCTAGTTTCACAACAACAGTGAGTAGCATGTGAACAACCATACTTCCGGAATTTGAACCAACTCTCTACAACATCACACTTCTAATGTGAGGCAATGTTTGCAACTCACTCAGCCAAAACAAGTCATTGAAAGTTTCTCCGTCATTTTAGTTAAAATCTAGTGAAAAGCCGTTAGAGTCAGTCAGATGTGCATGTAATGCTAGTAGAGAATATGGAGAAAGCATTCACAAAGGATTCAGACTTTAGCACCCGGCCTAATTCCTGGAGAACGAGAGTCGGGTTCGGTGTGAAGTTGCCCCATATTCTCTAAACACCCTTCCACACTTCATTAAGAGAGGTCATCCTAGCATGTATAGGGCTTATCATCGTATCGCTTCTCTTACCTATACACAACTAACAAATATGGAAAACTTAGGTACATAGAAGCTAAACGTTTGCGGAAGGGACGTCAGATCTGGGGCGTGAAGTGCGGGAGAGAAACATAATGGCTTCGTCTAATTATCTAGTCTTCTTGAGTTAGATAGAGATGTTGTCAAGTCCTTTAATACGGGCCACAATGGTTAAATCAAATAATGCTTAAGGGGACTGTCTAGAGTTTGGAGCCAAGCAAAGGAGATTTGAATGGGAAAGTGATCGCTTTAATGGAAGTCACCGGCCACCTCCCACACGAACTCCACTTGTACATAAAGAGAGAACAGCGATATACCAAGGGGAGAAAACAAAGAGGTCTTATATTTACATTGAAGATGGTGTCTATCGTTCAGTTCCCCGAGAAGGAAAAATGACCTCGGCACCCAACATATGTTACGGTAAAACACCGCCTCCTAAAGATAGTTGATGGTGAAAGGTAAATATACAGTAAAAGATATTTAGAGTTGAGCTGGACAGCTATTTACATAAGGTATGTATAGAAAGAGAATTCATTTCTTTGAGCAAGTAACCGTGAGCCGAAGCTCACCTATTGTTAACTTTGTTTTGTCTGGTAGCATTCTAGTTCCAAGGGGTAGGTACTATTCCCTTATCATGAGAAATTTTCATGAGAGGATTGAGGAATGGCCTCGGCTTTGGCCAAAGCGTGGTGTGCGTCCTTTTGATACCAACCATATTGGGGTTGCGCTCAATGGAGATAGAACAAGCATAAGGGTTCTATCTGGGTGCGGATGTTATAGAGTTGTATGCATTGAAAGGCTAGGAAAAAATACTGCTTTTCTAAACTGAGAGGTGTAAGAGAAGCGAGGTTGCGGAGCCCACAATTAAACTACCTCCTTAGCCCCTTGATATGAAATATAGCTTACAGCCTGAAATACTAGGATATAATTATTAAGATATTTGAATTACATTACTTAGGGTGCAATCCACCATAATTCGCATACATACTTGGTCTTTCATTGTAACTCCACATGATTTACTCGTATGATCACAAGGGGGCTAGTGAAACCTACTCTGGCTCAACGCTAAAAACGCCTTCACACAGTAACGTTTCCTGGCAGAACCCATTCACTCAGACACTCAGTACAAATAAAACGTGTCGAAATTTGTTGAGATAGATCTAGAAACCTATATTTCCTTTTACGCCTGGATAAGCAAGCCTTTCGTTGCTGTTTCCAAAGAGAGAAAATCACTACTTATTCTACAGGGATCAAGGTAGTGGGTGATTACCTTCGCAGGTGCACAATGAGTGTCGAAAGATCACTCAATTTGTCATTCTGAGCGTAAAGGCCTTTTTACTAGAAAACTTCTGCCCGAAAAAGAGAGGCCTTTATTTTCTAACAAGGATCGAGGTTAAACCTTCTTAAAGGAGTATGTGGCTATCGGACTACCTCGTTCTGTCAGTCGATCGTAAAACCAGAAAGCGTTTAAATCCAGCGGGCTCAAAAATACTTCGCAACATATGAATGAATTCAGCGCTACACTACCTTTTTTGTATCAGTTTTGGGGAGAAATGCGTTTTATGGTCTTCTCATTCACTCCTATAGATTCCGAAACCCCTTACCGGAAAGGAGAAGGAGTCCTTATTATCCTTTTTCTTTTTCCCTTTTTCATCTGCTTATGAGAATCTATCCTCTTCGTATAGCCTATCGAATAATTTGGATTCGGTTTGCGTGTCGATTCCACCATGCATGATGGAATGCGAATGACTTGGAACTATTTATAGAATTCCGTCTCAAATCGAAATGGCGGTCCATAGGAAAATCCTAGGATTGAAGCCTTTTCTATACATTTAATATTTGACAAGGCAAATGCCAGCTGGTGTTCCAATAGCGTTTTTGAGAACATAAGGAGAAAGGCCCATTTAATATAGGCACCAGTTCCATGCCTTCTACAATATACCTTCTAATCAGGTGAGGGCTTTCTGGGAGAGTGTAATATTGGACGTCTCTGCCTTAAGGAGAGAACCTCCTATGGTAGCTCCTAGAGTAAAGAAACAAATTCAGCGCCCAGAGTTATGTTTTATGTTTCCATCTAGTAAAATCAGCCATACGGGCATTTTTTTTAGGCCTGCGGCGCTTGTTCGCTTCGTTAAAAAAATTAGGAATGTGTGCGAGAGGAAAAGCTTTTTATTTCACAACACATTCAAAAGTGGTGAAAGAGAAAAAAATTCCCTTCTCAGAAATTAAGAAAAAATGCACAGACGGACACACACGCTAGGATCATTATAATAGGATGGCCATGCGTGAGAAATATATATATATGTATATATATATATATATGTATGTCGACTAAAAACTCTCAACTTCGGCCTAAGAATCCTGATTTGGTGTGGGTGCATAGGCCACAGTTGGCTTGGCTTAGTGAAGCACAATTTAAACAAACCTTCCAAACGAGCCGTGCCTCCAGGACATTATAATAAGAATCCTTAGGTTGACCTCCCCCCCCGCTCGAACTGGAACCAAGAGGAAGAAATAATACCCAAGCCTAACTGCAAGAACTGGAATGAATTCATGAAAGCTGGTTGTTGATTAGCCTTCAAAATTCAAAATTCCTCACCGATCCAAAAATAGGTAAGAATTGGAATTAAACAAATTAGGTAGAGCGATGAGAAAGAGTATAAGGAAGAGCTCTAGAAAGACAATAAATTAAAAGACGACTGGAGAGGATGGCAAAATAACCAAAATTATTATAATTAACAATGATTGTCACATGGAAAAGATCTAATGGTGGGGTTGGAAAGCTATTGAAATTGAAGCAAATCTAAGGAGTGTATGAATGCTATGGTAGTAATGTTGAGTTAGAGGATGAAGTAAAAGATGAATAGAGGGAATAAGTGTGCTAAGATTTGTGTGCAAACTATTCGGAGAAATTGTGAAGTATGGTTTAATGAGGATAGCAGAGGACATTATAGAGGGTAATCACGCTGAGTTAAGCGTAAGTAGAACATACATGAGTCAGGGGTTTGAGTAGAAGCATTTCTGGTAAAAACATTTCATGAGAGCTATCTTAGGGGAGGCAGTTGAATGTAATGTGTAAAATTGTGAGTTGATGGCAAGAAATGACGGGCTATTAACCATGTAAATTTCAGTTCAGTTAAACCTTATTAAAGCGGAAAGAAAATGGATGAAAGGAAAGAGAAAAAATATTAAAGAGGATGCCTTCATCACTATTGCATCTATTGCACTTTGCTGGCTGCTTTCTAGTCGTGCGTTTGTTTAATTTGGCAGCGATTATCACAAATGCAATAATCGGTGTGATATTTGTCTGTTATTTCACTTAGAATATGTGAAAAGTCGTAAATATATCGAACTATCTTAAGATAAAGTTGTAATGATAAAGCAGATGCAATAACAATATTTTGAATGGTAGGAAATTCGTAAAGATGATCCGAACGTTAGAGAATGTTAGAGCTTTGAGTGTGGAATGTGTCTGGAAGTTTTCTGATAAGCTCATCGGACAACAAATAAGTCACCTAGGTAGAAAAAACTTAATTTAACATTTGAAGCGTGTAGTAACCTTAAGCAGCTTAGAAGCGTAGCTTAGTTTACGTTGAAACGTTAGTTAGGCTTTATTTGTGTTGCGGACTGTGTGAAGATATGTAAATAGTAAATCAGCTTTACTTAAAATGGGCCTGAAAAGCAACGTCATGGAATGTGAAAAAGATGTGATTGCATTTGGTCGCGCGTGAAAAGTAATTATGTGAAGGAGATGGCGGAATAGGGCAGTGTTTCAACGAGTACGGTCATCAGGATTTACAAGCAATGGCAGAACTCCTAAAATACGAAAAATTCTCGCCAAAACTGCGGACGGGAGAAGGTGCTGACAGACAGGGACCGTTGTAGAATCTAAAGGCTTGTAATTAAAAATCGATTTGCTTCGAGGCAGGCATTGCTACAAAACGTCAATTCAGGTCCTTTACCACCCATTTCAGAAAGAGCATTACACAGAGAATTACATGGCATAAACATATGAAGGAAAATAGCGTATAAGAGGCGCTTACTATGGTTACAAGTGACTAATATTTTGTCCGATGAGCTTATATTGGGATGAAATAAGAAGGAAAGAGAATAAAGAAATGGGCAGTTTGAGGAAATATATTTGGTATTTGAACGTCAGAAAGCGTGAGGAGACAATGTGAGAGAGGTATATATGGTATCAGGAAAGTTGGAAATGAGGTCGTAACCCAAACTGTTTTGTAATTGTAAGAAAAGTAATGAGAATTGGTGAAAATCCATTGGTAGTAAAAAATTATGGCGTATTCAAAATAAAGGTGAATGACAGAAGGACTATTTGAAACTATCACACATGATGGGTCTGTATGGAAGTGGGTTGTGAATGGATTGCTTTGGGTATTTCTTCCCCGAGATGAACCATAAATAGATCAAAGTGGGTTGATTTATAAGAAAATTTTCCTCAGTAAGAAAAGAAAGAAATGATTGCTTTTTCATCGAAACAACTGAGTAAACAGCAACCTCGTGATGATTATAAAGAGCTTTTAGAACTGACAATAATCTTGCTTGGAGACACTCCATCCACTGGAATAAATTTATAGAAACCAGGAGCTTACCACAGAGCACGTTGGATGGCGAAGCTAATATATTCAATAAAATCTTTATGTTCAAAAAGCAATTCAAAATAACAGCAAAACAAGAGAAAGATCTGAGGGAAGTTTGCCTGTTTTCTGTTTTAATTTATATCAAACATCGGTTCTCTGCTCCCAGGGCGGCAAGTTCTCCACGTAATGATTTGTGCCTACTCAAGAGCCTTAAAAATTACACAAGTATAAATGAAGAACTCGCTAGCAGTGTTTTTCCCAAAATTGAAGAATCATTTGTTGTATTTGTTAGAAGATTTAGTTGCTATGGCCTTCTTTGATAATGAAATCGGCATGAGACAAAAAAAATAAAAGAAGCTCTTACAAAACCATCAGACCCAGATCCACCAAAGAAAACACAAGTAGATATTGAAAGTGTGGCAAAGAAGAAAATACAAGATTTTGTTAATACTAATACAATGTTCTTCTTCAAGTTTATGAGTTTATAATCTTCTTTTTTGGACAAACCAGTTTCAAGATTGGTCTCAACAAGAGAGTTTTTGGGTGGCAAAAAATGTTGGTCACCGCATGGCAGTTGTTAATGACATTGCTGAAAAAGGATTAAAACTGATAGAAGATTACAACAAAATTCTCACTAATGATGAATAACAGAAACAGTATTTGCTGCAATTTGTATCGAATTACAGAAAGAAGGTCGCAGATAAAACAAAAAGCATTAATATATAGACTAAGATGTAAATTTGATACAAAAAACTATATCAAGTTTAATAAGAATCATGATGTAATAAATGAAAGAAAAGTGGTATAATAGGCCCCTTAGTGAACTTTAACCTAATAAAAAGTACAAGATACTTGCTGATGAGTAAAAGATCTGACCTTTGCCACCACTGAAAACGGCCAGAAAAAAATTTGAATTCCTGGATCTCATTTGTGTCGCTGAGAGGACAATTTTAGACAAGTTATTTGCCAAAGTGCAAAACTGAGATGAAGGCAAATATCTGAGGTAATGACAAAGAAATGAAAGGCAACCAACCATGTAAATTTCAGCTTAGTTATACATTATTAGAGATCAAATAAAGAATATGAATAAAAGGAGATAGAACCAAATATTAGATATGGTGACTTCATCTCTATTACATATAATTGGCTTTGCTGATTGGGCTCTAGTCGTGTATTCGTTTAATTTCACAGCACACGCGCAGTTCGGAATGAAAGAACTCATTAAATTCGTTATATTTCAACGTTAATAAATAGTATTTTTTAAATAGAGACAAAATATTTATTTTTATCAACTTAAACTATTTTAAAAACGTAAAATATACAACTGAAATAACTGGTTCCCTATAAAATGGAATTCAACGCCGTGTTCCTAATGTTCTTAATACTTCTATAATCATAAAACAATTAAATTAATTGAAAAAGTCATTCCAGGAAGATCATTAACAAATAAAGGGAAAAGTTTCAAATTATAGTTTAGTTTTGACATAAACGAGATAAAATCTCATTTTTGGTTTCTGCACTTCTTGCCTTAAAAAAAAAGGAAATTGATTATAAATTGCTTTAATTATGGACCTTTTGTTCAAAACAATAGACATGAAAAATGACAGCCAAGAAAACTATATATAATTTTAATATTGAATTGCGTACTGAAAATATTTAAATTCATATTCTTCATTTTGTATTTCCACCTTATATAGAGAAGGAATGAAAGAAATAAAAGAAATAAAGGAAGGAAGGAAAGAAAAAATAAATAATTGAAGAAAAAAATCGAATAATAAAGAATGGAAGAAAGATAAAAAGACCCAGAATTGTTAAGAATTGCTATGCCCTTATCGTCCATAAATACTAATATCGAATGATCTCTTTCCATGATTACTAAAAACTGAACAAGACAATAGAAGACAAATAAATTCAGATATCTTCAATATTTTCACCATTCCCCAACTATTAGTATTAAAGACACCCACAACTCATGTTTAATAATATTCTGCTACTAATATTATAGATTTTAACGTATTCCAAGTGCATCGACCTTGATTAGAACTTTTGGTCTTTGCTGCTGCTCTCAAATTTAAAAAATATTCGATCTGATTTAGCCTAAGTGTAATGTACCCTCGGTGTGGATTAAATGAATTAGGCCTTTATGTTCACGTGACGAATTGTAAAGCGGATCTCGTCTGGCCCTAAATTAATTCACGAGTTTATCTCTTTTTTAAGTATGCAGATTCTAGAAGCAGTTTTTTTATTAAAAAATACGAAATCAAGAGGATTCCATCTAGATAAAGTGAAACTACATCTAATATAGATTTCATAGTGATAGGATTTGATTCAAGAGCGTGTTTTTGTTCAAATCTGATTTTGTCAAAACAATATCATTTTATAGGTAATATTCTTTCGACAAGAATTGATTTTAGAATATTTGTAAATGATGTTGACAAAGACTGATTGAAAGATTAATTTTCTGTCAACAAGAAGAAAGCCGTAAGCTAAAGCTAACAAATATTTCTTCTAGGGGGATTCCACATCGGAAGAGACTAGTTTTAGAATGGATTTAGATATGAAAGAGATGAATTTTAGAGACACTCGTATTCTAACAAAGATCTATTCCCAAACGTAGTTTTTAGTTGCGGGCGACTCTATTTCTCACTAGATCGCTCTATCACTCGGTCGGTCGGTCGGTCGGTCGATCAATCGATCCCCGTTTTGCTTTTTTGTTATTTTGGTAATATAATTGTAATTATTCGGCCAATTCCATCGAATTTGAAACCCTTATGTTGTTAGCCCGGGAGTTATTTATTTTTTTGTAAATAACATCCTAACTATTTGGCCGATTCTAACAAAATTTGAAAACCGTGTTGTCTTACATTCTCTTTAAAATAATCTAATTGCCAAGGTTCTCCAAATGTTAACCTGGGAACTATTGAAAGTTTTGAGGGTCGTTAGATCATAAATGCGAATACTTGAGAGCACTCGACTTCTTGTCAGCTGAACTTTTTCTTAATATATAGTGTATTTAAGGATAATTATTTCCCGGTAAGGATAAAATAAAATATTGCTTTAATGTTGTTTGATTCAAAAGTAGATTTTTTATCGGAAATTAAGGCTTATTTAGAGCTGATCATTTTTAAAGAGGACCCACTTCAAAGGAGATTTAAACAAGGCGAGGATTGATTCAAATTGGATCTTATAATGGCATATCGAAGTAAATATTGGCATTTAGCCTATGATGTAATGGATCAATTAAATGGAAAACCTCTTAATCTTACGGATCTATTTTGCTTGAACAAAAGTGCCATGTGTGGAAGTAAATTACAAGAAGGAAGAAGACAGCCTTTCACTTGACCATGGAAGGGCGTTTACAAGGACAACATTGGGATAGAGGGAGGTTGTGGTAGGAGCTCTCGTAACATGTAGATTCCCACTTTGATAGACATTATACGGTGCAAACATCACCATTTTTGAGCACATCTGTGGAAACTGGAATGTAATTGTTTAGGTGTGTATGGGCATTGGCGTGATTTTCATGGGTGCGCACTCACCATTCTATACATCCTGATATCTGCGGTTGTTCTATCTGAATCTAGGTGTGGTTTACATATATGGATAACACCTGTGTGTGTTTCACAAGTGTATTTTATATGTGCGTGTGATGATGTGTATGAAAACCGTTTCGATCTACCTTCAGACGATCTTTTTTCATCCAAATTTCATTCCCAAATTCCAAACGGATTTGTGCTCCCTCTTGAATGGATTAATCTAGGTTCTCCTATTTCCTTCCTTTTATTTCATTTATCTATTTTCCTTATTTTTCTTGTTTTATGAGTGGTTCTTTGAGAGAAGTGAATTTTGATTTTTAAATTTGATATTGATTTTTTCCTTGTTACATTTTCTTTTATGAGTTTTAAGTCATCCTTCATTTTCTATTTGATTTGACTTTCGTTTTTACGATTCTTTCCTACCTAATGTATCATGTTCTTTCCCTCCATTTGTCTAATTCCTTTCACCTCTATGTCTTTTCCGTCAATTAAAATGAGGTTTTCCTCCATATCCGTCTATTTTTTCCTCTTTTACCCGCCATTCAACTCCCCTTGAGTGAGTGTAAAGTGTTTTCCAGGGTCATCGTTTCCCGTGAAAACAGAATCAGTATCGAGACCATAAAGGATCTAAAAAATACCCTATGATCTAATTTGCATCCTCGTACGAGCGCTAACCTTGAGTAGATTACAAAGAGGCCACCCTGTTTAGCTTTTGTTTTCACGCATTCGCTCTTATAGTTTCCAATTACGCTTTGTTGATCAAGAGGCTTCTATTAATTAGGTAAGTGTCGGTCCCTAAAAATCTCGGCTAGATTTGGGTAAAATGCCTTCTGCCATCCGGGTCAAATTAACTTCGATCGAACTAAACCGGAAAGAAATTTGAACAAAGCATTTGAATGCGCTATGCTATGAGGAAGTCCGTAAATTTTAAGGTCGGTACATATAAACTATTAAGATTCCAACGTCGTTGCTACTATTTCAATTACCAACAGTCTTCAACTCCCTTATTAATTATTTGAAATCCAACCAACTATTCCCTTCCTACACAACAAACTAACATTCCACCAAGATTTATTTAAGTCAAATTTCCCCCACATTCACCACAGTCTGCTTAGGAACATCATCCTATACAGTACCATACCTGGTAAACCAATTTTATAATTATTATTAATTTAGTTATTTAATTATCTTTTGTGTGTTTGACTTTGTTTTTGTACTTGTTTCACTTATTTTTGTCCGATTAACTATGTTATATTTTAAGTCTGGTTTTAAATATTTATTCTAATATTTATAAAATGGACAGAATACTAAGTTGATGATGATGTACACAGTCGATATACAAAACGTTGTCAAAATAATTGGAACAGTAGAAATTTAACACCAATATTTCAATGAGTCGTTATATTCCGAAGTTCATTATGGGGGTTTTGTTTTTATTGTAGATACATTGTTTTACTTAGCAACCTTAATGATTATTTCTATTTCTTTTTTAGTTCGTGGTATAGATGCTAAGATGCGTGACTTCACCAAAACAGCAAAGCTCCTTTGTTTTTCGAGAGCTACCATATCAAGGACCATGACAGAATTCAAGAAGCACGGCAAAACTTCCAGCAAGAGTAATTCCGGCAGGAAATTGAAGCTCGCTGAAAGAGACTGACGAGTATTGAAACGCATTGGGATGAAAAATACACGGACTACTGACTCTTAAGTGACTGGAGATTTGAATCAAAATCTTACTAGCCCAGTTTCGAAAAAAACTGTTTGCTGGGGGCATAATAAAGTCGGATATCACGAAAGAGCCACCATGAAGAAACCTCTGCTTTTTCATTAAAGATTGAGAAAAGGCTGACTGGTATAAAGATCACAAGGGCTGTTGGACAGACTAATGGAAGCAAGTAATATTTTCCGATGACTTCAGTTTTTCTCTTTTTCATACTGCAGGGTGAGTTTATGTGTGTAGGCAGCCCGGGAAAACTTTTAATGCTGACTGCCTTGTTCCTACAGTAAAGCACGGAGGAGGTTCAGTGTCGGTTTAGGCAGCCATATCTTGGAATTCTCTTGGTCCAATCGTTGCCCTGCATGGTAGGATCAACATCGGCAAATATCTGAAAATTTTGGAAGATCAAGTGTATCACATAGTCCAAACATTATTCCCTGATCGTTAGTGCTTTTTCCAAGATGACAATGCCCAAATACACACCACTCATATGGTTAAGAAGTGCTATGAAGAACATAGGAGTGAGCAAGAAAAGATGGAGTGGCCCACACATTCTCCAGATATTAGTAATATTGAGCATTTGTGGTGCGTCATGGAACGATAAGATAGAAGTTATTACACTCCATTCTCGTGTCTCAAGCAGCTGGAGCAGGTATTGCAAGAAGAATGGCTCAAGATTCCACTAAATAAAGTTAGGAAGCTGTATGAATAAATTACAAGACACTCAGAAAGCAAAAGGAGAACCATCTCTGTATTAAATAAATGTTCATTGAATTTAACACGTGTTCCAATTATTTTGTCCAACCCCTGTATATATATATATATATATATATATATATATATATATATATATATATATATATATATATATATATATATATATATATATATTAGAGTGATGAAAAATAGTGGACCATCCTGGATTTTGGGGGATACCCTCTAATATGATTTTGTATGTTATAAAAACATTCCCTGCAAAATTTTAGACAAAATAAATAATATTCAGAGGTCGTACCCACTCTAAAACTATTTTACTAAATGAAAATTGAGTGCGGAACCTAAGTTTGTAATTTTCTTTCAAATTATAGGTTAAAATATATAGGAAGTGTTAGAATAAATTTAAACTAAAATACAGTGAAAATAAACGGTTAATTTCATATAGAATATAGACCTGATTTCTACTACTAGTGAGTCCTAAACATATGAGTAAGTATGATCTGAGCAGTAGGACACTGCCACTGAGGGGACTGAGCTCAGTCTGTGTTCGGCATTGTCAGAATGAGGTGTTACTGTGTGTTTCTCTCAATAACTGTGTCATCCTGTTAGAAGCACAAATGATGCATGGCTGATTGGCCAACGAATAGATACATTAAATCAAAGTGTGTTGCCATCAAATAAAAAGTACTTTCCTTATTCATGAATTACAAAAATTCTAAAAGTGAAACCGTTAGAGAAGCTTTAACTTCAACTGTTAATGATGTGATCAACGTTTGGGAAAAGGCAGCAATACCAAAAAGGCGGAAATGTAATGATGTAAAGAAACTAAGTTTTCAATAGCAAAAGACAATAAATGGAAGGAAAGTTTATGTCAATTATTTGACTTCGCGTATGCCAAGGCTGATGAACTTATAATTATTGAAGAAGATAGAGAATTTCTATATTTACAGAGGGAAGGTCGTAAAGGTAAAATCATGTGAGTAGATGAAAATGGAAATCGCCGAGAATCAGCAGCAAAGAAGCAAACATCTTTAGAAAAGTTTCGTATTCGTCATTAAAGTTCTATAGATGAAACTGTAGTTCTAGAAGACAATCGTGCCAGCACTAGTGCTTCCAGCAGTTACACTCAAGGGCCACCAAGAAAGAAGAAAAAAATTATTACTGAAAATCTACTATCTGCATTAAATGTTTTATAAAGTCAGTGATTGATCTGCTTCTATAATTCTTATTCCAGCTATATCAAATGTAGGGAAAAATCCTGAAGATTACAGCGTAATCTACTTCTCACTTCGTAGAACAAGACAGCACGGAGGAAAAAAGATAAGTGAAAATATCACTAGAAGATTTGAGACTGACAAACCATTGATTGTACATTGGGATGGCAAGCTTTAAGAAGACAGTACTGGGGATAAGTATTTGATCGTCTTCCAGTTCTAATATCTGGTATTGAAGCAACACACTTGCTTGGAGTAACAAAGACAGATCATGGAACAGACAAAACACTACAACTGCTGTATATACAGAAATTTGTGATTGGAATTTAATAGAGAAGGTAAAAGGAATGTGCTTTGATACAACAGCATCAAACACAGGACGTAAAAATGAAGCTTGTGCCTTAATCAAACAAAATATGAAAAAAGATTTGCTATGGCTTCCTTGAGGACACCATATTTTTGAAATCCTCTTAGAAGCAGCTGTGGCCCATACATTACAACTATCTTCAGGTCCTAACATTGAGGTATTCAAACGATTTAAATCAAACTGGAAGAAACTGGAGTTGAAATCCTTTGATTTATTAGAAAACTTTCCTCAGCAAGAAAAGTTAGAAATGATTGCTCTTCCATCCAAACAACCGAGTAAACAGCAACCTCGTGATGATTATAAAGAGCTTTTAGAACTGACAATAATCTTGCATGGAGACACTCCATCCACTGGAATAAATTTATAGAAACCAGGAGTTTACCACAGAGCACGTTGGATGGCGAAGCTAATATATTCCAAAAAATCTTTAAGTTCAAAAAGCAATTCAAAATAACAGCAAAACAAGTGAAAGATCTGAGGGAAGTTTGCCTGTTTTCTGTTTTAATATATATCAAACATCGGTTCTCTGCTCCCAGGGCTGCAAGTTCTCCACGTAATGATTTGTGCCTACCCAAGAGCCTTAAATATTACACAAGTATAAATGAAGAACTCGCTAGCAGTGTTTTTTCCAAAATTGAAGAATCATTTGTTGTATTTGTTAGAAGATTTAGTTGCTATGGCCTTCTTTGATAATAAAATCGGCATGAGACAAAAAAAATGAAAGAAGCTCTAACAAAACCATCAGAACCAGATCCACCAAAGAAAACACAAGTAGATATTGAAAGTGTGGCAAAGAAGAAAATACAAGATTTTGTTAATACTAATACAATGTTCTTCTTCAAGTTTATGAGTTTATAATCTTTTTTGGACAAACCGGGGTCAAGATTGGCCTCAACAAGAGAGTTTTTGGGTGGCAAAAAATGTTGGTCACCGCATGGCAGTTGTTAATGACATTGCTGAAATAGGATTAAAACTGATAGAAGATTACAACAAAATTCTCACTAATAATGAACAACAGAAACAGTATTTGCTGCCATTTGTATCAAATTACAGAAAAAAGGTCGCAGATAAAACAAAAAGCATTAATATAAAGATTAAAATGTAAATTTGATACAAAAAAACTATATCAAGTTTAATAAGAATCATGATGTAATAAATGAAAGAAAAGTGGTATAATTGGCCTCCTGGTAAACTTTCACCTAAAAAAAAGTAAGAGTTACTTGCTGATACCTCTTGGGTGTCTTGGAATTCAGCAAATTTTGACCTGAAATTTAGCCAGGGTCATTTTTTTCATTACACAAATTTATTTGAGATGGTATCTTGGGCTTTGTAAAAAAGTTTTTTTACCCCCATTTTGCAGTACTCTAATATATATATATATATATATATATATATATATATATATATATATGTATATATATATATATATATATATATATATATATATATATATATATATATATATATATATATATATATATATATGTATATATATATATCTCTCAAAGTAGCGCGAGAGAATGATGAAAATGAATCCATTAAACCACATTGAAAGAGAAAACGGAATCAAATTAAATTGAAATTGAAGCTCCGCAGGAAATGTCCAAAGCATTATATATATATATATATATATATATATATATATATATATATATATATATATATATATATATATATATGAATCCATTAAACCACATTGAAAGAGAAAACCGAATAGTTTTTCTTTGCAGTAATATTTTTATTACCTTTTTACGAAAAAAATCCGTACAGGGAAGCGATTAGAACCATGCACACTGAGGCAGCGAGCACCGCTTTGATCACAGTTAAAAGTATACCGTTAGTACATTATGTCATAATGGCATACTTTTAACTGTGATCAAAGCGGTGCTCGCTGCCTCAGTATGCATGGTTCGAATTGCTTCCCTGCATGGATTTTCTTGAAAAAAGTTAATAAAAATATTACTGCAAGGAAAATCTATTCGGTTTTCTCTTTCAATGTGGTTTAATGGATTCATATATATGTAAGATGAACGGAAGGACGTATACTGGGGAAGTGACATCTGACTAATGTAAGGGGATTACTGAGCTTAATTTCACACTAATGACCGAACAAAAAGGAGTAATACCAGGGACTCTATACAAAAATAAATGAAATGAAATGGCACTCGGGGAATACAATCGTATTTTCACAACATCAGAAAAAAAAAATAATAATCATACAGAAAGCAGACAACCGCACAAATTCGGCTATAGGTATAGTTATTATTGTCTCGCTAACCCGGGGATTAAATATATAATTGTTATACAAAGGAAAGAAATGTACAACACAACTAATAATAAAAAGATACATACAAAAAGAGAAATTATCAGGATATATACAAAATAAAAGAAAAAGAAACATATTCTTTAAATGTAACAAAACTAAAAGAATTGTCACAAAAAATAATAATATATGAAACAGGTGCTAAACATTAAAATAATTAATACAAAATTACTTTAGGGACGATTCCAGAGGATTTCTATCCAAGCTATTCGCTAGACCGTTTTCGCAGCCCTTAATAAAAATGATCATAGATTGAAATTCTTGGAGTGAGTGACTCCACCTAATAAGGCGAACATTGTTACCTATGATGTTTCCTAAAAAGGAGAGGGGCTTAAGATTGGTCTCAATAAAAATTCTTTCCCTAAGAGACACATCTTAAACTTCAGGATCCCCACAGAAAATAGCGAGCGCTTCTTTCTTAATTAACGCATAGTTTTTCTCGCGATGGAGGAGTTTACGGCTAGCGAACGCGATCTGGAAACTTTTACCATTGTCACTATATTGGAAAAGGATGCTTCCTATCCCATAGTTACTCGCGTCGGTCCGTATGCCAAAGGGTTTATGGGGGTCGGGTAAACGGAGAATTGGTGCTGAAGCTAACTTTAAAAGTTTGTCTACTTCATCATTGAAAGCTTTTCTTAGGTGTATGGGGAGGGGGTACGGCTTAGAACGGAGGGGTTCCTGGGTAGTGAGCTGTATATGGTGCTCGAACTGAGAAGCACAACCAGGGATGTCCGAAATTACGTCACCTAATTGCTTAAGTAACGCTTGTAGCTGATTCTTTTGAAAGATCGAAAGTTGATTATTTATACTTAACTAGGACGAAGAGGATTCGGGAACTTCTGGCAGGACGTGTAGAGGGTCTTCGGCGTCTAGCTTCACACAGGCGACTTGTACTACAACCAAGCAGCTTAACGGCTAGCTGGACTCCACGGCCGATTCTTCGTCTAGTGCCACAAGTTGGTTGGCATAAGCGCGACGGTGATATTTCTTAACTAGCGGCCGCGATCGGACAGTATCTATTTAGCTAATCCCACGCGGGAGAAAATGGAGATAAATACATCCTCACAGGAGATGGTGTCGATCTTTTTTAAAGGCACGGTCTCGGGGAATCGAGTAGCATAACTACTAAATTGAGGACATAGCTTTGCCCTTCACTGGACGGGGGATGTATTGGACTGATTCGATCGATAGCGAGAGGGGAAAATGGCTTTGAAATTAGGGGTCCCATCTGCAGTAGCGTGGGCTCAATTCTTCCTTTTACGGCCGTTTTGTGGCAGATATCGCAGGACCTGTAGTAGCGAACGATCTCATTTTAGGCACTTGGCCAATAAAAGTATCTAAATATTCTTTGGGCACTCTTTGTGTGGCTAAATTGGCCTGAAAATAAGCTATCATGGGCAGTGCTGAAGTGGAAACAACGTGGGCACATGGAACACACAATCCTTGAGTTCGGGGGTTACTGTCTTCGAAGCACACGCGGTAAAGTAAGCCGTCGGTAACGAGGTAGGATATTACCTTGTCTCCTCGAGTGGCTTCTTGTTCTTTAGCCTGGGCCTTGGCCCACAGGGGACGAAGGGAGTTGCAACCCTTCTGGTTCTTGTCAAAGTCTTCATTATGGCGAACTTGAATTCTGAAGATCAGTGAGTTACTAGGGATGCGAGTGCCTCTGAATATTTTGCATTTTGGGAACGGGTAACCACGGTTTGAGCCATGGGGCTGGAGGATACTCGTGTGCACTGGCCAATGATTACAGAGCAAAATTTAATAGGAGTTGCAACTACTTATGCCCAGACAGTGAAGTAAGCACAATCGATGAAGCACTTAACAATTGGGTAACGATTGGCAGCCCCAAGTAATAGTGCACGACAGCAAATTTATTGTCGTCGGGGGCTACAAGGGAGAAGCAGCTTATCTGATACCACTATAAAGGTGCACTTAGTACCCAGTATCTCTCAAAAAGATGGATACACGGCAGCCATTATTTTGTCGCGATTTAAATTTAAGGCCTTCAGTGGTATTCTTATCAAATAAGAAGTTTACCTGGTGGCGGTGGCGCGTGCGCGGTTCTCGGGGTAGGTGAGTATTCTGGTGGTGATGGCAGGGGTGCTGACGTGGCCGAGATCTGTTGGACTTGGTGAAGGGAGTTACTTCTGATATGTACGTTATGAGGGTGGTGGGTTTTTCCGCCACATGAGCAGCAAATGATCGGTTTCTTGGTGAAGAATGACGTAGAAGGGTTCGACGCGAATGGTTTTACGTCTCGATGTTCGGATGAGAAGGTTGATTTTGGCTTTAAAGGCCAGTTACCTTTATAAACAAGCTTCCATTTTGCCCGATGAATTTACTCTTATTTGACTTTGGTTTGGGGGAAGGGAGTGCCCTCTTCTTACTTTCATTCATGTAGCAACTATAGCTAGCAGAATAAACATCGGCCTCTTCTAGGCACTCTATGAACGTAGGGCATTTCCAGCCCTTAACGAAGGACCTGATTTCGGTCGGAAGTGCAGCCAACAGCTGCTTCCTCAGGAAAGGTCAACGAGGGCATCATAAACATGTGGGACCTTTGGTGCATCGAGCTAAAAGTTGATGTGACGCTGGAGGGTGTATCCAAACTGACGGTGAGTTTGGCCTGGCTGAATGCGGGCATACCTAAATTTGGATCGGTAAAAGTCTGAGGTCATGTTGAACGCCACCAGTAATTCGGATTTTAATGTGGCGTAATCAATTCTCGCTTCTAAGGGGAGATATATGGATTTATCTAGGAGTTGGGTGTTTAATAAGGGCAACAATTGAGCCACTCCATCTGCCTCGATGTCTCAATGGTCTATTTCGAAAGTCTTTTCGAAATGAATTAGAAAAGCTCTAAAACCCTCGCCTTCTTTGAAAACTGGCAGCTTAACTGACGCAGTAAGTGGGACGTCGGACCTCGAGCTTCTGGACAGGGTCTCGTTCCTGGTGTTATTCATTTCCAGCTCGTAAAGGCGGATTCTTTACCTTGTCTTCGTTCTTATCTTCTCTTTTCTCTTTCTTTCTCTTTTCTTTCTTTTTCTTCTCTTTCTCTTCTCGTTCGATCCTTTCCTCCTCTTGAAAGTATGATATGGGCTCCTTACCACTTAGCCGAAGCAACTTTCCTTGCGACTTGAATGTGTTGAATGACGAAGACATTTTGACGTGTATGACCAACTTTTTTGGAGCAGCCCCACAACAAAGGGAAAAATTATTTAAATGCACAACGGGAGTGATGGTAGATTATGGCGGACCTACGATAATTTGCAAAAAAAACAAAAAACACAACGTGATTATTTGATATGGAGTGAATTCTTAAGCACAATGGGAATATTCATTCCGGATTTATACGAGATTGCGTTGCCCAGAAAGCAACGAGAATATACAATAAAAAAATCAAATTGTAAATATTACTAACGGCAGACGAAATAGGGCCTTAAAAGGGCAAGAAAATCAATACGGTTTCCATTCAATACGGCAGGCGATTTGGGGCCTGAAAGGAGTAAGGTTTTACGTGAAGCACAGTCACAAACTTTAAATTAAAAAAACCCCCACAAAATACGCACATAAACAAAAGAAATGGGAAATGGGTAGACTCGTTTTCTATGGTTTCTAAGCTAAAACCTTTATTAAAAAAGAACACCCTTAAGAATCTTACACAAGTCAAAAAGAATTGAGACCGGATAATACTACGGGTGAACCCACACCTTACAACAAATTATATATATTATGTCTAGAGTCAAGTTCGTTGAGTGACCTCGTAATGACTCTCCTCAGACGGAAAAGATGGGGGGTGAGTCAAAATAATGAGGACAATCGGAGTGCGTGAGATAAACAATAACACACTGAGTGCGATAGTTCGCTTAAGTTAAAAAACTTCTAGTGGTTCTGGATTGAGAGAAACTGGCTATAGAAAAATACTATACTATATACAAAAATAAGGAATATAAGTATTTCTATAATGTAAGGACAACACGAAATTAAGGTGGGGAGGGGGGTATTGAAATACAAAAATCAAGGTCACGCAGACTCGGGGTAAAATGGGACTCGATAAGCCTCGTTCACTGGACGTAAGAACGAACTCTTGAGGGAAAACCGGTAGGCTTAGTTCCTAGGGAGACTCACATAAATCGGATGGACTGGGGCGTGGAGACGACGGGGGTTAGCAATGTCTGATTAAAAACACTTTGTTTAACCTCGCTGAAGATGAACGAGGGAGTACACCAGGTGAGAACGGAGCTGATCCGAGGTTGATAGAGGTTTGTCTGTTGATTAGCGTCCATCTGGCATGAACCCTTGTCTTCGGCTTCGAGCGAGGCAAATTCGAGGGCGGCTCGTCACTTTACGGGGCTGGAGGGTGCTACGCACTGGGTCTGCACGGCCCTGCGGTTCGAAACTGTACTTGCGACTGTATTGACAACTGTGCTGAATTATAGGGGACCTTGTCTAAGTAATTATGTGGCCTCAGTGAAGGTGCATCGCCCGAGGCGCCGAAAGGGAGTGGGTCTTTTCAGATGAGGCGCATCCTGCGTGGATTCTCACGCTCGCATGGAGTTTGAGATCTGTTTTGAACTCGCCCTGCACCGAACGCACTCGTTATCTGCGCTGGAAGTGCAGATAACTGTACGCAAATAAGTGCGTCGCTCTTCCTCTTCTTTGAAGTTGTTTTCACTTCTCTCTTTCATTTTGTATATAAGGAATGTGTTAAGGTAATATTTTGTCCGTGATTGTACATCTGAAACATCGAGCGCAATGCTCAGAAGCTATGTAGTCCAGTACCTGTGAACTAATAAAGTCGTTATCTCAAAAGTTTGATTTCTCATAAAAAGTTCATAATCATTCTTTTTATACTAAGAATGAGTCCATAAAAATGTTGTTTGTGTGCCACATAAACTGCCTGAAACACAACGCTTACGCCTGAATATTCCTTCATCTCTAACTTAACCTAAATTAAATGTTCAACATATAAAACGATTAAATAAACTGTTGAAGGAAAACGTTCTTTCTAGGTCATTTGTTGTAATGGTTGAGCCAAGATTAAAGAAAATATTGCGTCAGTTTTGAATATTTTTCATCATTCCTCATATTTAGCGCCCATGGTCCATGGTATTACCATTTATTTAAGTCAGAGCATCATTCCCTAATTGACAAAGGACATTAAATTAAATATTTCTTTCAAATCGAATAAATTCGTCGCGATAGATATCAAGTATCCACTGCTTACTTCCTAGCTCGTTTCAGGATACTGAGCAGCATCCCAATTAAAAGAGAGATGATATCGTGGACCATCATGTTTTTAGTGATGATAAACAAAGGATGAATGGCAAAAAATTAGATTTTAAATATATTTCTTACAAAAAATATTTAGAAGAATTACATGAGCCCTTGATGTCTATGACTTTGTATGTGGCAATGTAGCAAGCGACACACTGCATTGGTGGTTGTTTTATAGAATGTACCTGTTTAGTTAAGACGCAGCTACTCGAAATAATCCTTAGCTTTTTAGTATAAATTTGAGTTAGACTCAAATTTGAGTTAGAATATTCCACACAATATTTTTTTGCCCAGAAAGTTTGATGTAGTCTTCTGAATATTTGCACTCAATAAAGTAATAAAAAACAAAAGATAACACCTGGTTACAAAAAAATGTAAGTCGTCTAAGGGATTTACAGATGAGTTATGATAAATTGCTAAGTCGATTTTTTTTAATCCGATTTTAAAACAAAATCGATTCAATTTTGAACATTTTTGTGGATGTCTCTTAATATTTCTCAAAAGAACTAGGTTTTTAAGATAAAAAAGTTCAATAACACAATTTTCATATTAATTAAATATTATAAAAATGATTAGCGTACATTAAATACATTACATCGACAGAGGTACTCGTAAGTATATGTAAATTGGATATTAAGTTATCATTGTTCACAATTCAGGGTATAAACTTCAAGTTCTTTGAACTCATAGAATCCTCAGCGGTGGGAATGTTTCTCTTCAGAGTCCAACATTAATTATAATCAGCCATTGGGCTTATTTTTAGCTATATCTTCTGGCCGAATCCATTTAATTCACCTGCCATAGATATATGCCAGTTAGTAAAAATTGCCGCATGGAAAATCTTTAGAATTTGTTTATTTAAGAAAATATGAAAGATCTTTGCATTATATAAATAGAAAATATCAGTACATGTAAAAGAATCCCCTAAAAAACATCCTATGGCGTTAATTAACAAGGTTGACAAGAATGAGCAAAACCAATGTGACTTTTGGATTCAGCACATATGAATGTTCTTAAATATACTAAAAAAATGGACAATAAGTATCTATTGGCCAGTGTAAGAATACACATAAAATAAGAATAATCCACCTTGGGAATCATAAAACTGCATGCATCAGCATTATAAGTGACCAGAAATATTTCATTCCGTTGTACTCTTCTTTTTTAAATTACTGCATTTTACAGTAGAAAACAAAATCAAATTAAACGACACCTGTATATCACCTGAGGCGCAATGACGCACCTAATCAGTTCCACACGTCGGTGGCTACTGCACTTGCCACCAGTGTTGCCCTTAGCTGCGCACCAACTGACACGGAACAAACACGACGCCCTTCAACCTCGACTTGTTAAGTATTGCTAGTACAGGGCTAGGGTATAGCTGCGTGAATCTTGACGATTTATTTGTGAAAATTAAATTGACTCGAAGTGACACTAAAAACCTAAATATGTACTAGGAAAGGGACATTTATGACTGCGCGAATCTTTAACATTCATTTTAATAACATAAATTGAGTCGAAGTGCGACTAAACCTAAAAATAACCCATAGAGTGTTTATATAGAAATAATACAATAAAATGAATGGCCACTTATTTATATTGATAATAAAATTTCGTACTGAATTTCCAATAAAATTAAATATGCACTAATCTGCAGTTTATTATCAAATATATATAGTAAACGCCCTGGTCACAACCCAAAGGTTACCATTGGACACTAGTTGATAACTATTGGTTTAGTTAAATGATGGGTGGGAGGGCATTTACAACTATGATGGACTCTACTTTGTTTTTGGTATACTAAAAGCTATTTACTCTCATTTTTAAATAAATACATTAGTTTCTTGATACATAATCTTTAATATATAATTTGACCATAATATTATTATTTTTTATTAAAGTTGAAAGACTTGAGTGATATCAACCAGAAAGAATTTAAAAAGAGGTTTGTAAGTGTTATTAGAGGAGGTGAAAATGTGACCCCCCCCCATGTTTTGTCTGAAAGTTTGGCGGGGAAGTTTTATTTGCTTCCTTACCTGCATCTAATTTAGTTACTTCTAATTTGGATTTATCTTTATTGAAGAATTGGGAGTGAAATGGCGAGTTTTGCCCTCCCTGATCAGCAGTCCCACAAGGCTCCTGCTCCCTCTGTGTTCTAACCCGCAAGAAGAGACGCATTCTTTATCCCACTCCATGTGGACTCTTCAAAGGGGAGCTATTTGTAGCATGAGTCAACAGATATCCAGTGGATTGAGTGTCCCCCGCCACTCAATCGACAAGCTTCCAAGTATATCTGGAAGCTAGATCTGCCACTATATCTCTTTCACACATTTTTACTTTCAGGTGCTTCATCACTTTCTTCACAGTACTTCACTTACAAAGTTTTCTGCGTATTTTGTCCTCGTTGGTTTTCGATTTTTCAAGTTTAAAGCTCCACCTCCATCATATCCTGCTGCGCACCAATTTGTGATGCAAAATTCGAAGAAATCTGAAATGTGTATGTGCTGGTTAGCGTGAACGGCAAACACGAGGTGCTTTAAAGCTCGGCTTGAATCGGGTCATTTTTAGGCTTAATGAGGGCTGAGTGGATATAGCGCCTCGTCCTTGACTGAGCACTGAGCCTAGTGGCGAGCCGTTTGTCAACATCTCTCGAATAGGAATGGTGACTTCTTTTTTATCGATACATTATTAGAGAAGACGAAAGGGGCAATGGTTACCACACATTAAAAACCGATTCTAAAACCAAAACTAGAACGTCTTTTCGGGATTTTCGTTATGCATTTGTTGGAACATTACTTGTAAAGTTTACCATCAGCTAATGCATCAAGGAAGCAACATTACTTGAGGCGTTTATTAGCATGGTAGAAATATTGCCCTAGGAATTTACTCTTAGCAAGTACGCAAAATTACCTCAGTCGTTTATTAGCAAACAAGAGGAGCGTATCAATAAAGCGGGCCAACAAAAATGGCAAGCTTCACTCGCAAAAAAAGTGTGATATCCAGCATTACAATGAAAGGTCTCACCAAGTAAGGAATCTCTATCACACAACCCACTATCATTATATTAAGTATTTTCGGAATATCATCCCTTTCGATCACTAGAACATTATCATTCGCATCAGTTCTCTAAGAACTACTGAAGCTAACTCGGTTCTTTCAAGCATTTTGTAGGACCATGGAATCGGAGAATTGCCTTTCATGAGCTGCTCTCATTGATCAAAATGGAGTTTACTCCAGTTGTCAATAATATTTAATTTTATTACATTAAATATGATGACTCTTTGAAAATGTGTTATTATTCCAGAACTCCCAAATATTTTGGGTTTATGCGTTACATACAGTGCCACTGCCGCTTCAGCACTTTTTAAATAAACTTTGATAACTTTAAAGGATTTACAGACTCACGAAACCGCAAAGACCCTAACATCCACTCGAGGTTATTTCCAAAAAAGGCAAAAGGATAGAACTCAGAGGTGAATGACAAGTAAAAGGAAGAGAAGGTCTGGACCTAGAATTAATTTTACAACCATTATTTCTGGAAGGTCATATGTGAAAGTAATATTTATCGATTCTATTCTTAAACATATTTACTACAGCGCTTTCAACGAGATTCATAGGCAATTCTTAATATTAAATCCTCTGTTTGATAGCTAGAAATGGTTATTTCTAGTTGTTTCAAGTTATCTAATTTAATATTGAGTTATAATTTCCATTAGTAAACTATATATTAAAGACTAAAATAAGTAGGCCTTGTTGATGAAAATCGTCTGATAAATGTACTTCGCGGTGACTTAGTCCTTATTCGTGAACGCGTTCCAATATTACAATGTACTTTTGCATTTATGGCGACAAGCTCTGCAGCACAACTCAAATTGAGGTTTTTACAAACAATTTATAAAAGTTAAAAATATTGTTTCCCTTTAAGCGGAAAATATCTAGCTATGTGACCTAGATCCCCTTTTGCCTTTTATGTTATGTTTTTTATATTTAAAAAATTGAGATAATTTTAGATTATGTCCACCAAATTTTCCTCCATTTGACTAATCCCTTCTATTCCTTTTGCAAGTTTTCAAAGTCACTATGAAACTTTGCTCTAGTACCTAGTTTCGTAGCATTATCCGATTTTCAAATTTACATAATAAACTTGTGTCAAGATCTTTTATATATATCAGAAGCAACGGTCTGGGAACAGATCCCTGAGGAACTCCGCCGCTAGTGACTGATGGCTATGGGAATACTAATATTAAAACGACTCGTGATGATTGCTGTTACCCCCTGTTTCTCTTAAATGTATATTTAGTTTCTACCAAACTCTCAGGCTACTAGAATAGTAGATCCAAAACATTGTGTTCCATAGTCGGCTCATCTACTCTTTGTTAAAGATAGTCATCATTTTTAAATTTTAAGACCCATTTCTTCACTGTCTGCCATTTCCCTGTCAAATTAACGTTCATAAAAGTAAATCTCTGCATTGGACAGATTGTTTTTGCTTAAAGCATTTCAACGTGAATAATTAAAAAATATTATTTTAATTTTTCAACTTTTCTCGGTTGCATAAATAAAACCAAAAGGGGCAACTTTAAAACTTCTATTTGCCATCTCAGCTAAGAGTTAAGAGCGTTTAGACATTTATTTAGGGATAATTAAACCTGTCTGCCTCTTATTCTATTTTATCTTTATTAAAGAAAATATAATAAAATAAATTGAATTCTTTGATGAAATCTATGTTAGAACTTTCGCTCGAAATTTCTATGATAGAAATAACATTGTAATAGAACGGGTTGAGGCAGCGTTAGTTTCAACTCCTATCACATATTATTTAAAACCACGATGCTCCCACGTGCATCTTCGCTTCGAAACTTGGCGTCTTATCGCAGCCACCGGATGTTAATGTTTAAACAAGGAGGTTATCGTCCCCCCGTTCGCCCCCATACGCCGACCTCGCCAGATTGAGTTAGGTTTATGGGCACATAAGGCATTGTTCCAAGCATCGGCTGTGCATTCCCTTGAAGTTCCCACTCCATTGTCCCCCACGCCAAGGGAGTGTCTCGACTATTTAGATGGAAACTTTACCACTAAGATCAGATTGGAGATCCAGATTTTCGTCGCGAAACATCACCACGACCCTCTCTCACTTTGTGCGCCAAGGGACTTCGACCTCGAGATTCACCATCACTTGTCCAGAAGGAGGACAATATCCCTTGAGTGCCAAGGTTCGAGCCTTTTGTGACGCCAAGTCCTCAAGGCTTCCCCCTCGTTGTTCAGAAGAGAACAACCTAGAACAGCCATTGTTCTTTTGAGTCCGTTCGCCAAGAAACGGTTCTCACCCTTCCCCCTTGTTGTTCAGAGGAGAACAACATTAGAACAGCCATTGTTCTTGACCCCGTAGACAAGAGACGGTTCTCACCCCCCCATCCCTGTTGTTCGGAAGAGAACAACGTAGAACAGCCATTGTTCTTCAAGCTGTTAGTCGAGAAACGGTTCTTATTCCTAAGAAGCCACGTCAGGATCATCTTATGCCCCCCCTTCGGCTGGAACTCGCCAGCGGCCCGAAAATTCCTTCACGTCACCTTCCACTGCACCACTAGTATAAAGTTACGTAAGCCAAACGTCACCTTTGAGTACTTAACCCTTTTGTCAATTCTATCCTGTGCTTTAAATGGTTTAGCGAACCATCCCATCCCTTTAACTCTATATTTGTTTTAACTTTTTAAATTCTTTAATCCTCGGATTAGCCTGAGCCCCCACGACCCTTTCCATTCTCTGTTTATGTCAATATTTTCCGTTTTGTGTATTGTTGTTAGTTATTATTAATGATAGCAATATTATTATCCTTGAGCTCAGTTCCAATTCTTAAGCATATCGAAGATACATAATATCGGCCCGCCAGACATTAACTCACTCTAAAGATAATTAAAGAAGTTCTCTCAACGAATAGTTATATATGGTATATCGTCGAGAGTCCATTCTACGACAAACATCAAATTCCTCTGTGTTAACAGTGGCTCTTAAATTGACAATAGCAATTCTCAAAATGGATGCCCTCTTATAAAAGCATGATAATTGCAACGTTTTGTATCTTCGGTTTCCGTGATAACACTGGCGAATTATGTACGTCAAAGTTCTTCATCTCTTCTCTGAAGTTTGACGTAGTCCAACTGATGAAATCCCAGCACTATAATTTGACGGCCTGCCAACCTTAGGCCGTAATACTCTAAGTGAAGTTCATTTCAGAAAAAGATTAATGTCGTAACTGTAATCCAAGTGTGCTGTAGATTTAATGCAAAGTTTAATCAGTTTCCCAGAGCTGATCAAGTTCTTGTTTTCCAGCTGTCTAAAGTGTCTCCATTTTAGACTGATCGAGATATATATGTACAATGAAAAGTTTTCTAGGCCTTTTCTTCACCTTTACTTCAATCAACATCTCACCACAAACTTTCGAAAAAGTTACCTTCCTTGATTGTACTTTCATTTCATAAAATTTAATTAAATTACATTTTTTATATAATTGTCAAAATGTCACGCATTGAACATTCTTTACTTGCAATACTACTGAAAAGACCTTTGAGACAATAAAAGCCTTCTTACATTCTCATTTAGTAGGTGGTTTTAATGAAAATCTTATATTCGAATATGAATCTATTCGATGCCAGTTACTTATTATTAACTACCACCTGAAAAAGGAATGTTTATAAAATTCAATATAGCGACTGGCATGTAAGTGACCTAGGCCAGAACAGAATCGAGTAGTCGAATTAAGAAACATTAATCTAATACTCGCCATTGCATTCAAAAATGGTTTATTCCCGAATATAATCTTCCTTAATCCAGTGCCCCTTTAAAGGGATGTCAAATGAAGCAAGGGCACCCATGCTAACATTTATAGATTTCCATCACCACCGGCCCCAACGCCAGAGAGGGGATTTGCGGCCAAAAATCTACTACCGCATTTTCTCTTTCTCTTCGCCACTTTATTTACAGAACTAACTCTCTTTCAAACTTTCTATGGAGATGCCCTCGTTAGTATATGCTTTTTGTTCTAAATAACAAAAACCTCAATTCTGTGATTATCTGGCACAATAATGAGGTAATTATGCATTACGATTACAAAATTTATAGAAATATTCATGATGGCGGGTGTCTTGCATCTCCTCTCCTGAATCCCATTTGAACCTTTGGATTTATTGCTCTCGAAACAATTAGTATTAAATATCGAAATTAGAAGAAAAATAGAATGAAGTCTGTTTCATTACCTCTGTTTCTTCACTATATAAAATGTTTATTTAAAATTATCAGCCATTCCCTGAATAATTAGATCTTTTATTTCTTTTTCTGGGGGATAATATCTATCTTTCTATGTGCAATAGCCGGAGCATGCATCCTTCCTTTCCTCTTGCTTTTTCTCATTGTTATTTGTTAGTTACATATTATTTGTTCTGTTATTTGTTTTCTAGTATAGCCTAGTAGTAGACCATGTGGTATACAGTGACTTATACCTAAATATGCAGTAGCCAGATGAGTTACCACAAAAATATTTATATGCAATATAATGATGGTAAAATCAAGAAAATATCAATATGATGAAAAGAAAAGCGATAAGTTAGATTAGCTCTATGCAATAATAAAAAGATTATTATTACCACTATTATTAGATAGAGGGGAAGTTGAGTGGGAAGGAAAAGGGGTTGTTACTCACTTGTACCTGATGAGTAGCATGCTTTGTCTCACTGCAAAGAGAGGTACCGTTGCAGGGGAAAAATATCTGAAATGATTTACCTACTATGCAATCGTTCATGCTATATTATCTCTATTTCCTGTGTCATGACCTAGCTAGTGGGTGTTTACATTTTCTCATCTCCGCTCTGATATTACAAACAAAAACTCGATCCGAACCATGTGGAAGCGTCGTCTTCGCTCCTCTCAGGTCGGTAACTTGCATAGGCATCTGTTCACGGTTGGCCTTTTGCCTTCTAGTGCTACTTCTTTCTCTTTCCCTTTGTCTATCTTCTCTATCTCACTCCCCCTCTCTCTCCCTTTCTATCTCTGGCGAGCCCTGTCGCCTTCCCGTTGTGAAATAGCTTTTAACTTATTAGGGATTAAATTGACTCGTGAAAGGAAAAGGGCAAATCCTTTGGGATTTTAGCTTTCAAAGGAGTGAGGGAAGAACCATTATTGCGGAGTCCCACGTTATAGTTGGAAGAAAATTTCCACATAAGGAACTGGATAAATATATGTAGGTTTATGTGAGTGAGAAGAAGAAGAATAGGTGGGTATACCGACACGAGTGAGTAGGTTTATAATGTGTTGGCAGTTTGGATTCTTCTTAAAACTTCACTGCTAGAAATTGCCTTGGACTCGATTTCCCAAATTAAATATTGCATTTTATATAGTAGGACTTTTATCGTATATAAATATATATATATGCAACAAAGCCCACAGAGAAAATAATGCGAAGATTCCGAGGACTTTCAAACTTTATTTCTAGTTATTTATCAAGGAATAAAGTTCGAAATACTTGGAATCTTCGCATTATTTTCTTTGTGGGCTTTGTTGCATTTTTGCTTACTTACGCGATACTTTGTGAGTTATCTACACACACACACACGCACATATATATATCTATATATATATATATATATATATATATATATATATATATATATATATATATATATAAAGAAAGAGCAACTACAGGTTCTGCGGGTTAGAGTCACGGCCAAGAAGTTTCAAAACTTTTTTTCCCTGGCGTTATTTCTGTCTTCTCGGTAAAGGATCGCCTTCACTGTGTCGCCCTCTGCTCCCTTTGATTCTGGATTCTTCTAATGTCCCTCTCTCTTGTCTTTAAATAACTCCGGTTTCTTGTATCAGTTGCTCATTCATATCCAATTCTTCTTTTTCTTGTACTATATAAATATATATATATATATATATATATATATATATATATATATATATATATATATATATATATATATATATATGAATCCATTAAACCACATTGAAAGAGAAAACAGAATAGTTTTTCCTTGCAGTAATATTTTTATTACCTTTTTTCGAAAAATCCGTGCAGGGAAGCGATTCGAACCAGGCACACTGAGGCAACGAGCACCGCTTTGATCTCAGTTAAAAGTATGCCGTTAGTACACTACGCTCGTTGCCTCAGTGTGCCTGGTTCGAATCGCTTCCCTGCACGGATTTTTTGAAAAAAGGTAATAAAAATATTACTGCAAGGAAAAACTATTCCGTTTTCTCTTTCCATGTGGTTTAATGGATTCGTTTTCATCATTCTCTCGTGCTACTTTGAGAGAAATATACATACATATATATATATATATATATATATATATATATATATATATATATATATATATATATGTATATATATATATATATATATATATATATATATATATATATATATATATATATATATATATATATATATATATATATATATATATATATATATATATATATACATGTCAGTCATAATGGGTGAAAAAGATTTTCTAAATTTAAGCTAGTGTCAGTTAATGTGAGCAACGCTCCATTATTTATTATAAGACTATTGAGTATTGTGGCCTTTGAGAAAACATCCTACATTTTCCTCTTGGTTTTTATTTCTTGTAAAAAGAGTTTTTCTTCGATTTTTTTTAGAAAACATTTTTGCTACTGGAACCAATCGTGTATTTATTTGTCTATATATAAATAGTTTTTTTAAGGTAAAAAACGATTTTAGTTAATAAATTAATTGATATTAATGACATCTTTGACTTTCCTTGTTTACCAAAAAATTAAATTGCTTCAGAGAAAATCAGTTTCAAGAAGATACTATACTAAAGATTCAATAATTATCCAAAAACATTCAACTACTGAAAAAGGAAAATAACACCAATACAGATTGGTCTTTGTCTTAATCAGCTAAACACTCGATACAAATAAAAGGCATCCTATCACGATCTGGGCAATAAGTATACAGCTTATTGGGTTTTGTACTCACTTCATCTCGACTATGTACTTTATATCGTTTTTCGTAGCATAATTTACAAGTTTTTCTCATTTTCTTATTATTGACATCTAGTCTTGTTTGAAGCACATGTTTCAAATTAGACTGAGGCTTTCTGTACCTTGTTACTTCCTCGTCCAACCCCAAAAGAGTGCATGCAAGCGATTCTATAATGTTTTTATTGACATTTTCTACCAGTTACATTTCTATGTCGAAAACAGGCATTCACAACAGCTACTCTCAACATAATCTCCACCCCAAGTTTCCGATACTATTTTACTCCTTTCGCATTGTAGTATCATAGGAAAATATATGATCTAAAAGATCAATGCCACATTTTGCCTTTTTTAGAATCTAGAATTGCTTTTGGATTTTGCCCAGCCTTTATACGTTTAGGCCTTCCACGCGTTTTTGTTGATGGTCCTAGTTGATCATTAGGAACATCATCCTTCCTAACATATTCAGTATCAACCATTTCTGGACTATGTATGCATGGTTGAAAGAAATTTAACGTCCCTCGTATCTTTCCACTTCAAAACAACTATCCCATTCTTATCCCCTTTCGTTACCATTTACCCCCTTTGTGAGCTGTGCATTCATAAATTCCTTCGGCATATTTAGATTTTGGGCTATCAAAGTTTATACTATGTGTGTTTTTATTCCTCAGAAACAAATGATCCAAATCATAGCTAGTATATAAATTATCTAAAATTAGTGTGCGTCTTTCGTTGAGTAAGTTGGCCATCAACTCTGTACATAATTTGTTTGCAAGTCTAATCTGCCTAGTGCCTTCTGGTGAATGTACTGAATAAATTGAAAGAATATATCTGTATCCTTCAAGTGAACAGAGTTTGACCAATTTGATCCCAAATTTGTGTGATTTATTTGTTATGTACTGTCTAAATACCAATCGTCCTCTCCAAGTGATCAAGGTTTCATCAATGACTACATCCTTTCCAGAAAAATATACTACCTGAAACTTTAATAGGAATAAGTCAATCAATGGTTGGACCTTTCCTAGTCTATTATTTATCTTAAACTTTGAGTTGTCTGAGAAATGTAAGCAACTACATAAAAGTTAAAACCTGTTTCTGCTCATTATTTTCGCTGTTTCTGTTATATAACTCTCATATAAAAGTTTTTCCTTAATATTCTGCAATTGACTCCATTTGAACTAACGCCATCCACATAAGAAGCCCAAGGAATTTTTAATTTCTTCACTAGTTATTGGTACCCAGTTTACATGCATATTCCTTCCGCTTGGTGTTTCTATTTTCTTCTCGGTAGATTGATTCGCGTGTAGAATAGTTTTAACAACTATATACACCCTGAACTACGTTAATAACTTAGTAGCAAAAGTTAGGATTTCTCGGTTCTCTGTAAATTTATGTCGATCAAACTTTTCCTAAGTGGTATGGAGAATATGAAAACACTAATGTTATGTTTTCATTATACTTTGTGACGTTTTTAAATTTTTATTTCAGATTCATAGGTTTTGGGTGGACCACGCTAATAGCATCTCTCCTCCTTAAGAACAGTAGGAAGTCGCTGAGGCCTCAACAATTAAGAAAAATCTTTATCATAAAGGAAAGTGCTGAAGGTATCTCTGTTCATTGTTATTTCGGAGATGTTATTTCAGAATGTGGACACAGTAAGAATATTTCTAAAGGACCATTAACTAAGGAACAAGCGATCCAATTGTGGGACATTTAAAACTGTAACAGCCGGGAATTTGAGGAATATTGCCAGCCATTTGCGTGGGAAACCCCGACAAGCAATAAAGCAATTTTCACCGCCGCTGGTCAACCCCATGTACTGAAGACTAGCACAAGCCGTATCCTAGGAAGCATTAGGGAGCATGGCTTTCATGTGAACTCCCCTAAAACTCTCTCTTCTAACGTCCTGTCACAAGATTTTGAGAATTAATTAGGCCCCAAAGTACATGATATTGGACATGAGTTGTGTTCTCTTCACTTAGGAGACCAGAGCAACCCTTGATGGTTATGACGGTTAGGAAAATGGTTGGGTCTAGTTCAGAAATAAGTGTCACCAATGTTTGCGCCCTCAAAATTTGGAATAAGGAGTCATGTTATGAACAGGTGTAATTGGAAACAGACTGGCCCACTCAAGGTGGCTGATGGGGTTAAACTGAGCACCGCCGCCTACTACAGTCTTTTAAAAGAAGTTTTAGATCCATTTCTGGATGAAATACCGTTGTCATTTCTAAGGACCCTAGTTTTTAGGCATGACAACTCTCCATTTCACTCTTCTAGGGCTGCCCAAGTGTTCCTAAGCTATTAGGGCAAACAAAGTGACAAGTTGATGGTGTGTCCACCAGCCTCTCCAGATCTCACCCAAATCGAAAATTTGTAGTACACCATTAAACAGGATGTTTATGCTAATATTCGTCTCTGGAAGTCCTATGAGTGACCAACAAAACTGCAGCAAAGGCAGTTCAACCTGCTACTATTAAGAAATTGATGATTCTATGCATCATAGAGTTTTAGAGGTCATCTGTCGAAATGGCGCTCAGGTGGGCAAATAATGTTTTGTGTATTATAATTATTATGGATTTCTGTCAAATATATAAGCAAGGTACGCTTAATGTGTATAATTATCCTTCATTTTCACCAAAATATGTCTAGATGTACTACTCTCATTCAAAAGCTATTATCGTGGTTCACGCAACAAATGAAGAATCTGAAATAAGAATAGAGGACCTAAGACAGCATAATGGATGCATAACATTAGTGTTGCTATATTGTGCAGAACAACTGGGAAAAGTTTCATCAATTTTGATTCAAAGAGAACCGAGGAATCCTAACTTTCCCTTTCAAGCTATTAGTGTAGTTCAGGGTGGGGTCTAAGATTTTATCGTCTTAGAATAGTTGAAATAGGTCTATTAGTGACATAGTTTTGGAAGGAATTTACACTACACCCTCACTAACGGTAAATGCAACTTCTTGAGTTCTATTACTAAAATAGACCATGTAGGTGTAAGTTCATCATCACGTACGGTAGCCTCACTGTGCAGAGATATCACGTTAATGAGGTAATTTATGTCATACTGGAGAGGTTGATGATCTGATTCATAATCCTTATTGGGTTCATAATTAACATCGTTATCTGAATTATCAGAATCAAGTTGTGAAATTCCGTGGTCCCTTTCAACCAGAGTGCAGACAATTGAATACAAATTCAATCGCCTTTAACGAGACATTTCAATCTTTCTTTTTATTATGATTTTTATTTTCTCTCTATTTACTAATTACTTTATTAGGATAGTTGTTATTTGCAAATTTAAATCTGCACATTACTGCAAATATCGCCAATTTTTACTTTAGAAGCTGGAATTACTGCAAAATTACTGCAAATATATACTATAGAATCTGAAAAGATAAAGAAAAAATATATATTACTTATAGGATCGGTGGTATGATAGATATTCACCATTTTTGTCAGCAATACGAGGTTACAATGATTAAAATGACAGTTATAGTCATATATTATAGTCATAGATAACATGGCCTAAAAGTAATGTTACCTAATAATCATGTCACCCAATATGGGTGATATGGCCTAAAGAGTACAGTTACCTGATAATCATGTCACCAGATATGGATGACGTGGCCTAAAGAGTAAAGCTACCTGATAATTGTCGCCCAATATGTGTGACATGGCTTCAACATCTTATGAAACTAGAAAAAACCCCACATATTTCAGAAAAAGTATGACATCTGAAAAAAAATGGAAAGTGTAGTACCTAATGTTTGTTTTTTCGAAATTGAATGTGTTAAAAGGGAGTCTCAATATAAATTTTCAAAGAACAGTAGGGGAGGAACATTGTAATTAAAAGAATTCGAATTTAGCATTTTTAGCCTTAGAAACTTTCACCACTAAGATCAATAAAAGTGAAATCCAAAGAAAAATGATCACTTACAAGGCAAAACAGTAGCAGGTAAGCCCCTTTAGACGAGATTTAGAAGATAGGGGAATTATTCTCTACCATTCTAAAAATTCCCGAAGTTTGACTTCGCTGTATTGGGGGAGGCTGTCTTTTAATTATCAACATTGATTTTTCCTGTTCCTGGTGTTGATCAAGAGGTCATATTTTAAGGGATTGCTTTTCGATTTCATACATATTCTAATTGGGATTCTTTCTCGTTTGTGAATCAAACTAAACTAAAATTTTGAACATTTCCACATATTTGTTAAGATTTCTCCTGGAATGAGTTTCACAATTGATTTAATTATTTTATTATTAAAAAAGTATTAAATATATTAACAAAAGGGCGTTGAATCGTATTTAAAAGGGGACCTTTTCTTTCAGTAGGTTATTTTACGACGTTATCGAGGTAGTGTCAGTTGATAAAACTAAATATTTTATATTTGTATATAAAACTAGTTAGTAATAGCAAGAATACAACGAATTAAATCAGTTTTCATCCAAAATGTGAGTGTGTTCATCCCGTATTGCGCAGGTGCAGTGAAATTAAACGAACAAACAACTAAAGTCCAAATAGCAAATCAAGTTATTTGTAATAGAGATGAAGTCATCCGCTCTAATATATGTTTCTCTCTCCTCTCACTCATTTTCTTTATTTGCTCTCTAATAATGTTTTATTGAATTGAAATTTACATGGTTGATTGCCTTTGATTTCTTGGTCATTATCTCAAATATTTGCCTTCGTCTCAGTTTTAAACATTTTAAAAATTCCTCCCATCCTCATGAATAGGACACAAAAATCACTATATTATTTAGAGGGGGGGATGGGAGGATTTTCTCTGTGTAGCATAGGTTAAATTTTTTAAAGTTTAAATCTTTAGAAGTTTCTGACCCTTTTGACGATTTAGAATCAACTAATATTTTATATTGGATTAAAAATCATATATTTTACCCTTTTTTCAAGGGCTCTCAAATTTATTTATTTTAGATTTATATTTTGAAAAGAAGAACCACCCTTTTTACGAATGAACGGGTATTATTCCTATAATTATTACTATTATTATTATATTTATTATTATTAATGTTTGAAGTTTTGCATTATAACTAAGAAGTGAAATCCAACGAGGACATGCTCGTTAATTAAGTTTGGGAACTTGACATAAAACAGATCTAAATAAAAGAGAGGATACCTGCGGGGGTAGGGGTCAAGTTTGGGACCTGGGATGCGCCCATTTTTCCTTAGTTTGATCAATCTTCACAAATCCTTCAGAAGATTTGCTTTTTCATATAAATTTTCTATTTTTTCCGGTATCAACTTGAGAAGAAGGTTTCGTGGTATCTCGAAGTGTGATGGATGTTCAACTTGATTAAATGATTGAATCAAAACAAATATAAGAACAGAAAACATTTATTCATTGGTAAATAACTCGTATCAAGACTATTACCTTAATTATCAACGTGCTATAACTATGCTCGTTAAAACGATATTTAATAATTACCTACTTGTTTCCGCTGTCCTATCTATAGGACAAAATAGTTTTATATTATTTAACCGTTTTCAAAACTGGTATTAAATAATGTTATTTTAGCTTTAAATGTGTCATGATTTAGAAAGAAATACATATTCGAATTTCCGGGGTATAAATTTAAGTATTTTTACTATGCCTTTAGTTAATTAAATATCAAACTTCACTCTGAATTATTAACAAAAATATAAAGATGATAAGGTTGTAATAAAAATTTATATTGTCCCAGTACTGCAAACTTAAAATTCAATATTTTAAGAAAATATCCTTTAATATCCTTTAATTTCCTTTAATTTATGTGATAAATTAGCCTTTACTATTCCTTCGTATGCGCTACTCAAATTTACGAGTATTTACTTAAAATAATTAAAAAAAATAAAATAAACCCCATTTTCTTTTGACAGACGACAGGAATATCATTTTTAACAGCGACATCAGTGGATGTCAACTTCTAATTGGATATCTCATTTAGAACACCTTCTTTCGGAGAAAATGGGTGTAGCCTTCTTTGTGTTGAAAAGATAAAAGTAACAATCGTAAAACAAATTTTAATTTTCCTTGAGTAAAGTAGGGATAGAAAAAAAATTAATAAGGAACGATATATAGCTTGAAAGATTGTGCGTATCATAAATATCTACAGTCATAAGGACAAACGTAAATATCAGGATTCTTTGAGAAGTAAAAAATATAATCATTACCATTTTTTAAACTTAAAAAAAGAAAGATGACTTTCTTAATTAATTCAGAAACTTTCCTAGATAATATCAATAAAAGAAAGTGAAAATACACCATCCGATAACTGATGCAATTTCATTCGTTTTCCTAATTATTTAGTTGATGAATATTTCGATCCTTTCAAAATTTTGTCAAAGTGTTGAGGCCTTTACCTTATATTTCAACCTTCTTCCAATTTAATAAAATTATTCTTTTCTTTTATATTTATTCTGGAAACCGCAAGCCCACCCAATCGAAATCTAACTTAGGTCTCTTTATTCTTGCCTGATTGATAGTAGCAAACTTCAATTTTATTGGTTTACATTTACTGAAGTGCTCTACCTGGCCTTAAAGGCCCACCACTCAACCATTCTCTCAGTTTTCTATATATTTATCATTCTCACATGTAATTCAGGATTAAGGATCATTTTTACCATTTATTTAAGAAGACGATTTGGGACCACTTTCCCAAACCCCATTTACCGTTTATTTAATTGGTTTTCGGCTGCACTTTTGAACCCATTTTTTGATTAATTTTTTGCTACTATGATGGTTTTTTTTTCATACAATGGTATATCCTTCCAGCTCCTTTTAGACAGGGACTATAGCCCCATTTTTATTAAATCTTTACACTCTTTCAATGAAATACCTTTCTTTATTTGACACCCTACAATTAGGGGGAAAGTTTCTTGTTTATAAATAACAGATACACATAAATAAAATTAAATACATATATACTTAAAATGCCATATATCCATTCTTTATGGGTAGGAAGATCAAAAAGAATTGGAAGACAATGAATAAAATTGTGAAACCTAAAACATTTTTGGCCAATCCTAAGAAGGCTGTATTTAATATACGACGTATACAACACGCACCAACATTAAAATAATATTAAATTTATTTTCAACCTTCTTATTTTCTATTATTTTATTTATTTCATAAGCATACATCATCAACAGTCTTTATATAAAAAGTATTTAAGGTACCCAGGTATGAGTGCCCTTCATATTTAAGTGCTGAATTTGCTGTTTCGGAAATAATGTACGAGATTAAACATTGTTTTCATCCAGAAATGTAACTAGAATAAAAAAGTAATCTCAGTTCTCCAAGTAGTACGTCAAAGGAAGTTAATTAAATTCAAAATAATGAAATTCTTGGCAAAAACTGTTTTTGGTAAAGCCCAAATCTAATTTTAATTTTCTGACCTTTAGAATCGGTGTTAATGTTTCCATTATGTTTCGTATTTTTGTTTAGTTTGATAAACTTTAGGGTGGATAAAGAATGGTCCATAAATTGCTACTTAATCTACACATGAAAACATAAAAGAAAATAGATATATCATAATAAATCCAAGACTCATGTTTACATACTGATATGAGCAAAATGTGCGGTGTCTTGAAGTGCATCGCATTTTCTCCATAAAATCAACGTTTGGCGCAAACATTACTTATAAATCAGGTCCAATAATGGCGGTTCTGTACTATCAATAATAATCCTGGTTTAGTTCATATACAATTTTATATTACTTAAGAGTATGACGCGAGAACTAACGAAGTCATCTGCAACAGAGTGTTTGTAAGGAGATCTATAAAGAAATGGATGAAGATAGAGGAAGGGAAAATGTTTGGGAGATATAAAGTTAAAGTTTCATGGGACAATTGGGGGTATAGAAGACGCGCAATCCGCAATATGTCATCTGCAATATGGTTTCTAAAGTTAAGATTGACACCCTCATTGCATGGTTAATAGGCGAAATGATCTAGCTGAGACCTGCCTACTAGTAGCCAAGCAATGTGTGGTTAATTTTGTCAGTAAATTCGGGTTTGGTCTTAACATTACCAGTAAAGGTAACCTGCACAGTAGCATGCAGTAGGATTGTATGTTCTTCCTGGGTGTTCATGGTTGCCAATACTAGTGATAAAACTCTAAGAATCTTTGCTTTCATGAGCTTGCATGATTTGAGGAATCCGAAAAGTCATGGAGTTTGATTCAATTGTTTAACTAGTATTATAACTCATCTAATAGATGAATTATAATTCATTTTATTGTTTTTGTAATTATAAATGTTTCTTGTTGATAATTCACTAGTAAATGATAATCAAATTGGGAACAGGAAGCTTTATCCAAGGCAAGGAGGTAAGAAAGGTGAAAATTGAAGAGAAGAATATCCATATGAACGTCAAAGATTAGAACAGCAAAATTTTTATGTGAGCGATAAAAAACACCGAGAAAATTTTATTATGTAATATGAGGAAACCTAAATAGGATTTGTTTAGAATATTTAAGCCAGAGGGTATCTCGGGGCGTCGAACTGATAAGTACATATATTAGAAGTGTTTTGTGTTATCTTATTTTTTATGAACCCCGGGTATCCATTTTTGTGAACATGGAAACAGCCTCCTAAACGACAAAATGCCTATCTTTAGCTAACTTTCCTTCCCCTAAAAACACTATAGAGGAATAACAACAGCAAAATCAATAGTTACAACATCCAAAGAATTGAGAACCAAAAAGATCAAACAAGAGGCACCCTGGAATCCCTCCTTACCTCAGGAAAATACGCGCGCAAATAATAATTTATGAAATTAAAATATTATAGAATTGGCTACAATGGGAAGCACCAAAGATAGCTCCAGGGACAAAGTCGGTGAGAAATAGCACACAACTTTAAATTCCCGACCGCAGTTTCCCACTTTTTTGACATGCAGTCAGAAGGGTTGAACGTATAACTATGATGTAATAAGTTCTTGGAAGAGAGAAACGCCGGTCCAGTTACTCAGGGTGTGCAGATAACCTGATCTTCTTAACAGTGAGCTTATTTCCAACAACCATCACATTTCCAGTAACGAGGCACAACATAATCTCCATATTTTCTATAATCACACTAGACATGACATCCTAGAAACTTAGATCTAGAGGAGCGGATATTCCAATAATTCAATGAAATTAACACCATGTGACTGGTTATGTATTGCCAAAAGGTCTCCAGAGTGAGCTAGGCATGTAATCTCTCCTACCAAGCCATATATTGCAACCAGCTCAGCTGTGAATACAGACGCAGTGTTTTGAAGAATCCCGCCTGTTTCAAAATAACGGTAAGTAGCATGGAAACAACTACACTTTAAGAATTTGAGCCAACTGCCTACAAGATCACGGTTCCAATGTGAAGCAATGTTTGTAACTCACTCACCCAAAACAGGCCATTGAGTGGTTCTCCGCATTTGGAGGTAAAGTCTAGTCAACGGGCGGTAGAGGAAGTTAGTTGTGCATATAATGCTAGTAGAGGAGTCTATTGATTAGAATCTGCAGAAAACATTCACGAAGAATTCCGCCTTTAGCACACGGCCTAATTCCTGGAAAGCGAGGGTCGAGTTCTGTGTGAAGTTGCCCCATATTCTCTTGAAACCCTTCCATACCTCTTTAAGAGAGATCCCCCTAGCGTGTATAGGGTTTATTATCATAGTATCGCTTCTCTTACCTATACTTAACTAACAAATATAGAAAGATTAGGTGGAAAAAACTAAACGTTTGAAGAATTAACGTCACGCCTGGATCGTGAAATGCGAGAGAAAAACCTAATGATTCCCTCGATTTATCTAGTCTTCTTGAGTTAGATAGAGATTATAGTCAATTTTTGGACGCCGGCCACCGTGGTAGATCCAAACAATTCTTACGGGGCCCTCTAGATTTTAATGGGAAAATGATCGCTTCTACGGAAGTCATTGGCCTCCTCCCATCCGGGCTCCACTTATCCTTAAAAAGTGCAAAACATAGGGGAAAACCCAGAGGTCGTATATTTACATTAATGATGGTGTTTAGCGCTAAGTTCCACGAGAAGGAAAAATGACCAGGGCGCCCAACTTATGACACGACAGAACGCCGCCTCCTAAATGTAGTTAATGGTGAAAGGTAAATATACATTAAAACAAACTTTTAGAGACGAGCTGGACAGTTATTTACTTAAAGTATGTATTGAAAGCCAATGAAATGACAGAACGCCGCCTCCTAAAGGTAGTTAATGGTGAAAGGTAAATATACATTAAAACAAACTTTTAGAGACGAGCTGGACAGTTATTTACTTAAAGTATGTATTGAAAGTCAAAACCATTTCATCGTCATGAAAACGATTTCAATTTGCCCACTCACCAGCCTCCTTATATTTCCTGGCGGCATTTCGTGAAAGCATTGTACTGTGGTTAGTTGGCTGCTGGGATACACTTAATATGGCGTTAAGATCTCAGGAAACTATTGGAGAACTTAAGGATCGAAAGTTCTATGCATGGAAAGACTAAGAGAAAATACTGCTTTTCTAAACTAATAGGCGTAAGAGATGCCAGTTTGCGTATCCCGCGAATTAACTACCTCCGTAGTTTCTCGATATGAAATATAGCTCACATTATAAAATAATAGGATCTATTTTGAAGATATCCGAATTACCATGCTTAGGGTCCGATCAGCCTTAATTTGCATATTTACTTGTTAACGAGTTGCGAACAAAACCTTGATTGTACACATACTTGTAGCGGAGGTAATGAAAATTCCTCTGCCTCAACACTCAAAGCGACTTCGCATTGTAGCTATAACTAGCAGCACCCATCCACTCAGACAATCCGTACAAGTCAAACGTCTCGAAATTTGTCGAGATAGATCTAGAAACCTATATTTCCTATTTTCACTGGATCAGCAAGCCTCTCATTTCTGTTATCTAGGGTGGACATCACTACTTATTCTACATGTATCACGGTGGTGGATGATTACCTTCACAGGTACAAAATGAGTTTCGAAAGATCACTTAATTTGTCATTCTGTGCGTAGAGGCTTCTGTAACTAGAAACCTCCTCCCGAAAAAGAAAAGGCTTTATTTTCTAACAACGATCGAGGTTAAACCGTAAGAAAGGAGTATGTGGCTATCTAATTATCCCCTTCTGTCAGTTTAACGGAAAACCACAAAGCGTTTGAATCCAGCGAGCTCAAAGATACTTCGCAACATATGAATGAATTAAATAGACGCTTTCAACGCTACACTACATTTCTTTCTTTCAGTTTTAGGGAGAGATGCGTTTTATGCTTTTCTCATTCACTCCCGTACTCTTCCTAGCACCTTGCCGGAAAGGAGAAGGAGTCCTTATTATTTTTTAATTTTACCTTTTTTCATCTATTTATGAGAATCTAACCTATTCGTAGAGCCTATCGCATAATTTGGATTGGGCTTGCGTGTCGATTCCACCATGCATGCTGGAGTGAGGATGACTTATTCCTAATTTTAGAGTTCTGTCTCACTTCAGAAAGGCCGTCCATAGGAACATCGCGTTTCTAGGACTGTAGCTCTCTGTAGACATTTAATCTTTGACAAGGAAAATGCCCGCTTGAATTCCAGTAGCATTCTTGAGAAAACCAAGGGAAATGACACTCCATTGAATTCAAGCACCGGTTCCATGCCCCCTTCGTGAGCGAGAGAAGCATCTCTTATAACTTCTACCCAACCCAATTGAGGGCTTTCTGGGAGAGTGTAATGGTGGATGTCTGTGAAGTAAGGAGGGAGCCTCTTGGGGGTAGCTCCCAGAGTAAAGAAAAAACTTCACCACCAAGAGTTAGGATTTATGTTTTATCTAGCAAAATCCGCCCTCCTGCGTTTTTTATTAGGCCTGCAGTGCTTGTTTGCTTCGCTAACAAAATTAAAAATGTGTGCAAGAGAAAAAGCTTTTTAATTCACAACATATTCAAAGGTGGTGTGAAAGAGAATAAAACTCCCGTTCTCAAAAATTAAGAAAAAATCCACAGAAGGACTCACACACGCAAGGATCATTATAATAAAATGTGCTTGCATGAGAAAAAATAATATGATGACTGGAAAACACCCAACTTCGGCCTAAGAAACCTGATTTGGTTTGGGTGCATAGGCCACAGTTGGCTTGGCTCGGTTGACTACAATTAGTGACCACCTCTTTTGACCTTTGGAAAAACGTTCCACAATAGGCTGTGCCTCAAGGACATTTCATTAAAAATTTGACAAGGAAAGAGAGATGGGACTGTAGTAGGAGAACTCGTGTGGATAATTACTACTTGTTACCCTTCCCCCTGGAAGCGGAACCAAGAGGAAGAAATAATACCCAAGCCTAGCTGCAAGGAATGGAATGAATTCCTGGAAGCTAGTTGTAGAATAGCCTTCAAAATACTTCACCAATCAAAATATAGGTAAGAATGGGTGGTAAACAAAGTAAGTAAAGCGATGAGAAAGAGTATAAGGAAGAGTTCTGGAACAAATAAAATTTCGGTAGTCTTAATCTAAAGTAGTAGTATCGGTAGCACTGGATCAGTGAGGGTGTATCCCTCCTTTTGGTGCCAGGACTAACAGTTTACAGGGAATGGAGAGGATGGCAAAATAACCGAAATTATTATAATTAACGATGAATATCTTATGCACTAGGTGTAATGGTAGGTGTGAAAGGCTATTGAAGTTGAAAAAAACCTAAAGAGTGAATGAATGCTATGGTAGTACTGTTAAATTATGGATGAAATAGAAAGATGAATGGATGGAATAAGGTGTTAAGAGTTGTGTGCAAACTATTCGGAAAAATTGTGAAGTATGGTTTAATGAGATAGCAGAGGACATTATAGAGGGTAATCACGCTGAGTTAAGTGTGAGTAGAGCATACATGAGTCAAGGGTTTGAGTAGAAGCATCTCTGGTAAAAACATTTCATGAGAGCTATCTTAGGGGAGGCAATTGAATGTAATGTGTAATATTGTGAGTTGATGGCAAGAAATAAGAGGCGATTAACCATGTAAATTTCAGTTCAGTTAAACCTTATTAAAGCGGAAAGAAAATGGATGAAAGGAAAGAGAAAATAAATTAAAGAGGATGCCTTCATCTCTATTACATCTATTGTACTTTGCTGACTGCGTTCTAGTCGTGCGTTTGTTTAATTTGGCAGCGATTATCACAAATGCAATAATTTGTGTGATATTTGAGTCTGTTATATTCACTTAGAATATGTGAAAAGTCTTAAATATATCGAAACTATCTTAAGAGAAAGTTGTAGTGATAGAGCAGATGCAATAACAATAATTTGATTGGTAGGAAATTCGTAGAAGTGATCCGAACGTTAGAGAATGTTAGAGCTTAGAATGTGCAATTTGTCTGGACGTTTCCTGATATATTGGGATGCAATAAGAGGGAAATAGATTAAAAGAAATGGAGAATTTGAGGTAATATATTTGGTATTTTTACGTCAGCAAGAGTGAGCCTCGAGACAATATGAGAAAGGTTGCAAATGAGGTCGTGACCCAAACTGTTTTGTAATTGTAGGAAAAGTAATGAAAATTGGTGAAAATATATTAGAGTAGAAAATTATGGCGTATTAAAAATAAAGGTGAATGACAGAAGGACTATTTGAAACTATCGTACATGATGGGTCTAAGAATAAAGTGGTAATCTACATATGTAATCTGATATAAAATATTTATATTCTTTTGCAAATATTCGCGGATTACAAAAAATAATCAGAATGGATGAGTAAAAATCTGACCTTTGCTATCACTGTAAACAGCAAGAAAAAAATTTGAATTTCTAGATCTCATTTGTGTCGCTGAGGGGACATTTTTACACGATATTTGCCAAAGTGAAAAACTGAGACGAAGGCAAATAACTGAGGTAATGACCAAGAAATGAAAGGCAATCAACCATGTAAATTTCAGCTCAGTTAAACATTATTAGAGATCAAATACAGAATATGAATGAAAGGAGAGAGAAACAAATATTAGATATGGTGACTTCATCTCTATTACATATAATTGGCTTTGCTGATTGAGCTCTAGTCGTGTATTCGTTTAATTTCACAGCGCACGCGCAGTACGGAACGAAAGAACTCATTAAATTTGAAATATTTCTGCTGTTAATAAATAATATTTTTTAAATAGAGACAAAATATTTAGTTTTATCAACTTACACTATCTTAAAAACGTAAAATATCAAACTGAAATAACTGGTTCCCTATAAAATGGAATTCAACGCCGTGTTCCTAATGTTCTTAATACTTCTATAATCATAAAACAATTAAATTAATTGAAAAAGTCATTCCAGGAAGATCATTAACAAATAAAGGGAAAAGTTTCAAATTATAGTTTAGTTTTGACATAAACGAGATAAAAACTCATTTTTGGTTTCTGCACTTCTTGCCTTAAAAAAAGAAGTGAATTGATTATAAATTGCTTTAATTATGGACCTTTTGTGCAAAACAATAGACATGAAAAATGACAGCCAAGAAAACTATATATAATTTTAATATTGAATTGCGTTCTGAAAATAATTAAAATTATATTCTTAATTTTGTATTTCCACCCTATATAGAGAGGGAATGAAAGAAATAAAAGAAATAAAGGAAGGAAGGAAAGAAAAAATAAATAATTGAAGAAAAAAATAGAATAATAAAGAATGGAAGAAAGATAAAAAGACCCAGAATTGTTAAGAATTGCTATGCCCTTATCGTCCATAAATACTAATATCGAATGATCTCTTTACATGATTACTAAAAACTGAACAAGACAATAGAAGACAAATATATTCAGATATCTTCAATATTTTCCCCATTCTCCAACTATTAGTATTAAAGACACCCACAACTCATGTTCAATAATATTCTGCTACTAATATTATAGATTTTAACGTGTTCCAAGTGTATCGACCTTGATTAGAACTTTTGGTCTTTGCTGCTGCTCTCAAATTTAAAATAATATTCGATCTGATTTAGCCTAAAGTTTAATGTACCCTGGGTGTGGATTAAATGAATTAGGCCTTTATGTTCACGTGACGAATTGTAAAGCGGATCTCATCTGGCCCTAAATTAATTCACGAGTTTATCTCTTTTTTAAGTATGCAGATTCTAGAAGCAGTTTTTTTATTAAAAAATACGAAATCAAGAGGATTCCATCTAGATAAAGTGAAACTACATCTAATATAGATTTCATAGTGATAGGATTTGATTCAAGAGCGTGTTTTTGTTCAAATCTGATTTTGTCAAAACAATATCATTTTATAGGTAATATTCTTTCGACAAGAATTGATTTTAGAATATTTGTAAATGATGTTGACAAAGACTGATTGAAAGATTAATTTTCTGTCAACAAGAAGAAAGCCGTAAGCTAAAGCTAACAAATATTTCTTCTAGGGGGATTTCACATCGGAAGAGACTAGATTTAAAATTAATTTAGATATGAAAGAATTGGATTTTAGAGACACTCGTATTCTAACAAAGATCTATTCCATGACGTAGTTTTTAGTCGTGGACGACTCTATATCTCACCATGTCAGTCAGGGTGTCGGTCCCCGTTATGCTCTTTTTGCTGTTTTGGTAATAACATTGTAACTATTCGGCCGTTTCTCGGAAATTTGAAACCCTAATGTTGTTCTTAGCCCGAGAGTTATTTTGTTTTGGAAATAACATCATAACTATTTGACCGATTCTAACAAAATTTGAAACCCATATTTTGTTTTACATTCTCTTTAGAATAATATAATTGCCAAGGTTCTCCAAATGTTAACCTGGGAACTATTGAAAGTTTTTAGAGTCGTAAGGTCATAAATCAGAATAATTGAGAACACTCAATTTCTTGTCAACAGAACTTGTTTTTAATATATAGTGTATTTAAATATAATTATGTCCCAGCAATGATAAAATTATACATTGCTTTAATGTTATTTGATTCAAAAGTAGATTTTTTTATCTTAAATTAATGAACATTTAGGTGTTTATTTTTAAAGAGGATCCACTTCCAAGGTGATTTAAACAAGGCGAGGATTGATTCAAATTGGATCTTATAATGGCATATCAAAGTAAATATTGGCATTTAGGCGAAGATGTAATGAAATAATTTAATGTCTAATTTCTTAACATATGTAGTGGAATCGACCCTCTTCCCCCTCTCCCAGTTGAGACACGGGACGTTGACCGCAAAACGTCCGGGCCAGTTACCTTGGGTCAATCTTGTAACCACAGACCCTCGCCCCTGGTCCATATGAAAAGCAGAACGGTTTAAACTGCAAGATCTCCCCTATGAGTGTGTATTCAATTTCACCTCAAGTACGAAATTGGAGACGCGTTTCTCTCAAGTTCGAAGGGCTAGCTGGACCAGAGGTAAGACTTGCTGAGAAAAACTGTTAGAGTAAGAACCCTCCCGCGGCCCGTCCACAAGCCAGACCCCTCCTACCCATACCACAGTGGGGTAACGAGGCATGAATACCAAGATTTTGGAAAAAACGAGGTAGAATACATGAGTCAACCAGCCTACGAAGTCCCCTGCAAGAGAGGCTGGGCTACTGAGAGAAGGGACTAAGAAGCAGCTCATCCTCGAGCTAGTCCCTGGTTATCAAACCGAACTTTAAGTTAACTTGTTCAAGTTCAACTTATTCTCGTCAGAGAAACCTCCCCCCATATCCTGGTGTAGCCCAAAGCACCGAGATAGTCCTCGCCCTTAAGGAATTCCGAAACAAAGAAGAAAAAAATCTCCTCCTCGAGCCCGTTACCCGGTGGACACACCGAACTCTAAGTTAACTTGGTTTAAGAAACAAGTTCAACGTACTCTCGTCAGAGACACCCCGCCTATCCTGGTGCATCCTAAAGCACCATGATGGTCCTCGCCCTTGAAGAAGACCCCCCTCCCCTAACCCGTTGCCAGAGGCACGAAGGTATTTAAACTTCAGTAGAGACAGTTAGCATATTTTTATATTGGAGCGAGTTGTGGGTTAACCATCACTATAATGTCAAGTAAGTCAAGCAGAAAGCCTTACTTAAAAATTATTTAAGTCCTTATTTTGTATTTAAATTCGTACTATTTCTGTGGTTCAGGTTTATTTTTGTTTTTGTGTTTTAATTAATGTTTTAGTTTGTATCCTCGAATCTCTACGTTGACACCGGGAACCTTTAAAGTTTAAAGAAGTCAAGACCCTAGATAATAATAATAATCAAAAAACGTATATAGCACTTTAGAGAAATATAACGTTAATCACGGAGTAGTACGTAAACAAACCATATGTACGAACATCCTTCCATCACTCGGTCCTTCCTATACCACGACAATCTAACGCATCTTTTTTCTTGAACAAAGGTTGCCATGTGTGGAAGTAAATTACAAGTAGGAAGACGACAACCTTTGGGTTGACAATGGACGGGCGTTTAAGTTTACGAGTTTCATTTAAATATTAAATTTGTTCAACATCTATTTTAAGTTAGTCCATGTGACACACAAACACACTTTTGTATACTTTCCGTATGTTTAAATATAATTTTGACTGTTACGAGTATATGAGAGGTTTTTAAAATCTGTCATTTCACAGGGTTAATCCATATGGGAGGGAATACGTCAAAATCAATTGCAGGTTAGCGGTTTATACACTCAAAGCTCCGACGGATGTCAGCTGCTCGCAGTTCAAACGTTCCTACCCCCCCCCCAAACCCGCACAAATAATATTAATAAATAATAATAATAACAACACTTTTACTTGTTATTGTTCTGAACAGTTCGGAATTAATGCTGAGTAAATCTGAGAATTTTGAGGAGATGAATTGTCCTTATCAACAATACAGTATTTATTAATAGAATATTTATCTAGTTTTGAAGGCTTAGAGCCAAGGCTGGAAGCGATTAGTTATAATTTATTCTCAATGAATCGAACTGAAAAGCAATAGGCTGAGACCACTGCCTGGTGAGCCAATTTTCCAATTCTTATTTAATTATTATTTATGTTTGCCTTTCTTTTTATACTTTTCCTCTTATTTTTGTGCAAGTAACTATGTTTTATTTTAAGTCTGGTTTAAATAATAATTCTGATTTTTGTAAAATAAACCGAATACTCTGTTGATGATGTACACAGTTAGCACTATTAAATGTTCCATCCAATTCGTCGTGTTGGCTTTACTCTTTCTATATATATACGAGTATATATATATATATATATATATATATATATATATATATATATATATATATATATATAATGACAGGATTATGAGAGGGTTAGTTGAATCCGCACTAATCGATTCTCTCCTTTTTAATCTGTCAAAAGGGAATTTCAAATTTACTCGGGGGGTTAGGTTGATTATTGCATCCTAAATGAGTATCACATGAACCCTAAGAAGAGTCGGCTCCTCTGCTACCATATATTTTCCTGCTCCGCTCTTGTTTAAAGTTATTTTTTTTTCTCTTTTTTATGTTGTATATAAGGAATGTGTTAAGGTAATATTTTGTCAGGCTTTGTACATCGGAAAGATAGAGCGCGATGCTCCGAAATTATGTAACCCACTACTTGTGAACTAATAAAGTCGTTCTTTCCCAAAGTTTTGTTTTTCCTAAAAAGTTTATAATCATTCTTTTTAAACTTAGGATGACTACACAAAAAATGTTGTTTGTGTGCCACATAAGCTGCTTGAAACACAACACTTACGCCTGAATATTGATTCATCTCTAACTTAACCTAACTTAAATGTTCAACCCATAAAACGATGAAATAAACTGTTGAAGAAAAACGTTTTTTTTATGGTGATTTCTTGGAACGTTTGAGCCAAGATTAAAGAAAATACTGCGGTAAGTTGCAATGTTTTTCATCATTCCTCATACTTAACGTCCATGTTCCGTGGTATTACTATTCATTTAAGTTAGAGCATCATTCCCTAATTGACATAGGACATTAAATTAAATATTTCTTCCAAATCGAATGAATTCGTCAGGATTGGTATTAACTATCCACTGCTTAGTTTCTAGCTCGTTTTAGGACACTGAGCAGCAGCCCAATTAAAGGAAAGATGATATCGTTGACCATCTCATTTTTTAGTGATGATGAACAAAGAGTGAATAGCAAAAATTTGGATTATGAATATATATTTGTTACAAATATTATTTCAAGGGAAGACATGAGCCCATGATGTCTAAGATTTTGTATGTGTCAATGTAGCAAGCGACACACTGCATTGGTGCTCGCTTTATTGAATGTACCTGTTGACTCAAGACGCAACTACTCGAAATAATCCTTACCGTTTTGGCATAACTATGAGTCAGACTTTTCTAGAGGGAGCTTAAGCTAAGCTAGCTTCAGTGAATATTCGACGCTATCATTTTTTGCCAAGAAAATTTTATGCAATCTTCTAAATATTTTCCCTCAATAAAGTCATAGAAATCAAAATATAACACTGGGTTACAAAACAATTTTTGGTAGTCGTCTAAGGGTTATTCAAATGATTCATGACAAGTTTGCATAGCTGAACCTAAAAATGACATGTGTTTTTCTAATCAGGTCTTGTTTGTGCTACTCGTAAGTCAATTTTTTTTTAATCTGATCTAAATTTTTTAACATTTTTGTTTGATTTCTGTTAATATTTCTAAAAAAAAAACTAGGTTTTTAAGGTAAAAAAGTTAAATAACAAAATTTTCATCTTAATTAAATATTATAAAATTGATCAGTGTACACTAAATACATTACAGCGACAGAGGTACTCGTAAGTATATGTAAATTGGATATTAAGTTATCATTGTTCACAATTCAGGTCATAAACTTCGGTTTTTTCTAACTCAGAATCCTCAGCGGTGGGAATGTTTCTCTTCAGAGTCCAACAATATTTATAATCAGCCATTGGGCTTATTTTTAGCTATATCTTCTGGCAGAATCCATTTAATTCACCTGCCATAGAAAAATAACAGGTATTAAAAAAATTGCCGCATGGAAAATCTTCAGAATTTGTTTATTTAAGGAAATATGAAAGATCTTTGCATCATATAAATAGAAAATATCGGTACATGTAAAAGAATCCCGTAAAAAACATCCTATGGCGTTAATTAACAAGGTTGACCAGAATGAGCAAAACCAATGTGACTTTTGGATTCAGCACATATGAATGTTCTTAAATAAACTAAAAAAAAATGGACAATAAGTATCTATTGGCCAGTGTAAGAATACACATAAAATAAGAATAATCCATCTTGGGAATCATAAAACTGCATGCATCAGCATTATAAGTGACCAGAAATATTTCATTCCGTTGTACTCTTCCTTTTTAAATTACTGCATTTTACAGTAGAAAACAAAATCAAATTAAACCACACCTGTATATCACCTGAGGCGCAATGACGCACCTAATCAGTTCCACACGTCGGTGGCTACTGCACTTGCCATCAGTGTAGCTCTTAGCTGCGCACCAATTAACACGAAACGAACAGGCGCCTCGCAACTTGGACTCGTTAAGTATTACTAGTACAGGTCCAGGGTATAGCTACTCGAATCTTGACGATTTATTTGTGAAAATTAAATATACTCGAGGTGCATTTAAAAACTAAATATGTACAAGGTCAGTGGAAGGAATAGTTGCGTGATTCTTAAACATTCATTTTCGAAAATTAAATTGACTTGAAGTGCCACTTAAACTTAAATATATCCTAGGAAAGGGACATTTATTATTGCCTGAATGTTCAACATTCGTTTAAATAAAATAAATAGAGTCGAAGTGCCCCTCGGCACTCAATCCCCTAGCTTGCAAGTATATTTGCAAGCTAGATCTGCAGCTATATCTCTTTCACACAGTTTTACCCTCGGGTGCCTCACCGCTTTCTTCACAGTTTTTCACTTAGAACATATTCTGCGTGATATGCCTTGTTGGTTTTCGATTTAAAAAAAATCTAAATCACAAAGCATTAGGGGTCAAACTCACAGCTCTACTCCATCATGTTCTGCTGTGCACCAATTTGTGAAGCAAAATTGCAATAGATTTGAAACCTGTATGTGCTGGTTAGTGCGAGCGGCAAACACGAGGTGCTTTAAAGTAAAGCTCGGCTTGAATCGGGTCATTTTTAGGCTTAATCATGGTTAAGTAGATAGAGCGCCTCATCCTTGGCTGAGAACTAGGCCTAGTGCCTATCCATTTAATAACAGTCCTTCGGCTAGGAAGGATTAGTGCCTTTTTATCTGTAAATTATTACAGAAAACAAAAGGTTTCTCTTATGTGTTAACAACAAAAGTAAGGAGCAATGGTTACCACACATTAAAAACCGATTCCAAAACAAAAACTAGAAATTATTATCATGATTTTCGTTATGCATTTGTTGAAACATTACTAGTAAAGTTTTTCATCAGCTAATGCATCAAGGAGGCAACGTTACTTAAGTCGTTTATTAGCATGGTGCGAGTAGCAACATTTCCCTAGGCATTTACTAGTAGCAAGGAGGCAAAATTACCTCAGTCGTTTACTCGCAAACAAGAAAAGCGTATCGATAAAGCAGGCCATCAAAAATGGCAAAGTTTACTCGAGAGGACTTTAGCGACATATTATTCGAAGGTGAATGTAAAACAACATAAGAATTTCAAATTCCGTTAGAATCGGCAGAAGAGTTATTGTGTTATGGCCAAAACAACATAAATCCCTGGCTAATCTTGGGATGACTTTGGCAATTATATCATTCGAAAGAGAATGTAAAACAACACAAGGCCTTCATATTTCGTTATAAAAGGGTCAGACTGACCGACATAGTGAGATGTAGAGTCGCTTGCACCTAATCTCGCACGCAACTAAAAATAATATTGTTCCATTTAAGCGGAAAATGTCTAGCTATGAGACCTAGTTACCCCTTTGCCTTTTATGTGACGCTTTTTATACTTCGTTAGTTTGAGATAATTCTAGATTAATCCATGTAAAGATTTTTCCTTGTTGACATTGTTTAAAATTGAACCACCCAATTTGTAATCACTTTTAGATTAAAATGACCTTTGTTAATTACCTTACACTTGCCTGCAGTGAAGTTCTCTAACCAATTATTCCTCCATTTGACTAATGATTCCTATTCTTTTTCAAGTTTTCAGTCAATATGAAATTCCACCCTAGTACCTAGTTTCGTAGCATTATCCGCTTTGCAAATTTTCATAATAAACTTGTGTCAAGATCGTTTCTATATATCAAAAGCAACGGTCTGGAAACAGATCCCTGAGGAACTCCGCCGCTAGTGACTGATGGCTATGAGAACTAGTTCCAGCCAGCCTCCAATCTATATTTGTACTGTGTCCACTTTAGGTCCACTTTTAGCTTTATTAAAATTCTTTTATGAGAAACAGTGTCAAAGGCACTTTGGTAATTGAGATAAAGAACATTCATAGCTTTATTCTATTCGAATGTTGCGAATATTGCGAGAAGAATTAGCCAAATTAGTTAAAAATGATGATCCCTGTAGAAAGTCGTGCTGTATTTCATTTATGGTTGAGTAGTTCTCGTTAATATATACAATAGTTTTACTTAAGAATAATAGATTGGCCTATGGTTAAAGTAACATAAATGCCACCATCCAAGAATGTTATTGTAATATTTTGTTTAAAAAGTCTAATTTCAAATGAAGGCCCTTATGGTCTATATTATTCGAAGCCAAGTGTGTAAAGATGGTCAAATTAGGGAAAGAGAGAATGCAAAGAAGAAAAGTAGCCCTATTTTCTTCTATCCATCCAATAGGACAGGATTTTGAGTTCAATAAATCTATAATAAATGTGAAATCATACTCGATAAGTAGCTTCAAGGTTATATGTTGGTATTTAAAAATCGAATTGTGTTAACACACACTTAAATATATTTTTCTTTTAGTCATTATTCCGCCAAATAGATAGATGTTGTTGAAACCGATTAATGGAGAGGTGGGTATTGATAAATGTGAGGTCAGACAACAAGTAATGAAGTCTCCCTATCATAAATGTGAGATCGTACAATCAGTGATGATGGAAGTACACCAATGGAAACTTTTTGCCTCTGCCGATTATTCTTAAACGAAAAGGTGGGTAACATTCTTAGTCACTTTATGCTGGCTATTTGTGAAGTTTTTTGATGCAAATTGCTGAGAGAATTAATGGATTCAACATTGAATCAGGGTTGATGCCTTACGGGGCACCACAGATATATTATGATGATGCCTTACCTTTTCATCTCTTTATTAACAGAGATATACGCACTGGTAGCTTGAGATGAGAGAGCATGGAGAACTGCGTGGCAGAAAGGCATAGTGCTAAAGTCAGAAGCAGAAACAAGTATAAATCAGATTTGCAGCCCTATCGAGCGAGAACCTTCAAACCTTGCTTCCCGCCCTTTTATTCTTTGCCTATTGGCTATTAGGAATTAAGTTAAACCGTCTCCTTGCTTTCCTTTTAAAAACCGGAGCTAAATATTTGGCCACATTGAAGTTATGTAAACTATTATCGATGTTATTAACATAAATTGTTAACACTAATAATTGAAGAATGGACCCTGAAGGACTAGGCTACTTAATCCCATTAAACACTACTTTCTATCTTCGATCGGATAATTTGTATTCAATTTAGCTTTGTAAATTTATGTAAGCAAAATATGGAGGCTGAAGCAATATTTCCCAAATGAGCTCCTTCAAGAGATCTTTAGGCCTTCGAGCTGTGTTATCACTGGCATTTTTGGGATAGAGGATGATACCCATTCTGTTGAATAAGAAGGGTCGTCATTGGCTCAAATCGGGTTTTAAACGAAGAATTTGGTTGCAGTAGTGATTGGCATTAATGGATTGATGGTTGTCTGAAGGTTCCTAATCCACAATTCCTTTAATATACTAACATATACTCAACGAGATCTGTTTTGGAGGAAGTCCTCCTCATGATTGTTGAGAAACTCTGCTTCTTCGACCGAAGCACTAACGGTGGCGTTTATCGTTATGAAAAAGGATCCACTTCTCATCCCCAGTAACAAGCCTGCCTAAAAAGAGTGCCTGAAGGTTTCGTGGAAGCAGTAACTCCCAGTAAGCAACACGCAACTGCAGATTCATCTTGGGCACTTTGTGCGCGACCCATTTTCCAATCAATGAAAACTTTTCATTGATTTTCAGTTGGTGTATGGAGGTCGTATGGGTTGTGTTAATTTGTTCTGCGATTACCATATAAGTTGAAGCAGGATTTTCCGTAACAACAACCTCCAGCCCTTTGGAATCAAGTTTTTATTCCGTCTTTTAGAGTGAAATTACCACTTACGAAACGGGAAAACCACCTCATTCAATTTCTTTCATTTACTACATTATTCCAATAAAGGCTCTAAATGGACTAGCGGCTGTACTTGCATTGACACCTTTATGAAACTCTTAGAGTAAAATATGTCTAAATTGATCTTTAGATTGGACGAACATTGGTGTGAATAGCGAAGTAGATTGTGAACAATATTTTCATAATCTGAAAGAAACAGGTATAAATTACTCATTTTAGCAATCAGAAAATATAATAAGAAACACTAATTTAATAAATGCTATCTAAAACTTTATTCTAGAAAATTAAACATACTCTCGTCCCAAACTAATTGTTTGGACACAAACCATGGATGAGGCGTCCAAAGACACACGAACAGACGAAGCAAGCAAAGGTTGCTAAACCCAAACAAAGGACCGGCAAAGAGAAAATTGAGAGTGTCATTACGCATGCACGAACAATCAGGAACAAACCCCAAAAGCCTCAGTCTCCTCAATATCGAAATCAGTACAATTTCTAATGTATACTTGCACGAGTAGTTTTATACAATAGAGGGAGGAATAAAGATCAAAATAATGTAAATTTTACTCGAAATGAAATTACGACAAATAGTGGAAGTAGAACTCAGAGTACAATACAATCCAAGTGAATGAAAAGTGTTCCACAATAATTAAATCTAAGGGAGCACAGGGTTTCAACTGTCCAGTTTAGATCAAGTTATATAGAATAAAGTTCAATTAAGTTCTGCCGTAATAAATGCGATAAAGTTAAGTGTTAATTTATTGTATAAATTGGGATTTTTATGCAAGCTTTCCCGTTGTTATATGAAGGCAACTACAAATGATACACCACACACATTGTTTGAATTCCTTTCTGTGAAAACAACAGAGTAAGCCAGAGGAAATCACACCACACTAAAAAATGAGAACCGGTAATGAACTGGTTATTAATCGATTCCATACGAGGTGAAAACACATCCACTAAAAGACCACCAGTCTTTTGACACACAGTAGGAAGGTTTTCTTTGTTCACCTATAATAACCTTTTTCCGCCGTCCTCTTACACATACATACCTTTACTTTCATTCTCGGGCCACGATAGCGAAGAGGGAAGAAAGCACCAATACGTCATTGTGTGATAAGGCCCCACTTTACCCTGGCAGCTCAAAGTAGACCGGAGCGAAAATATGAAACAATATAGAATCAAACAATGCGACGCCCTTAATCCTCTCTCGTCGATACGACATTCCAATACAGAAGAACTTCTCACTGCGAAGCTCTGACTACTTTAAAATCCCCTGTTGTCGCCTACAGTCACTCACTTTCTCTCTCTCTCTCTCTCTCTCTCTCTCTCTCTCTCTCTCTCTCTCTATATATATATATATATATATATATATATATATATATATATATATATATATATATATATACATATATATATATATATATATATACATATATATATATATATATATATATATATATATATATATATATATATATATATTTTTTATATATATATATATATATATATATATATATATATATATATATATATATATATATATATATATATATATATATATATGAATAAAAACTCACAAAGTGCACGTGAGTCAAAGTTATGCAGATAAACCCACAAAGGAAAATTGAAAAACGATTCTGAGCGCTACATTGCCTTAAATAGTGGAAGGGGGGGGATTAGACTACCCACCTCTGAGCCTTAATTAGGGGGTACAAAATCCTGAAACAACTTTATTTAAGATTTTATGTATTTAGTAATAATGGGGTCTAGCATGAAAAAACCAGGGCTAATATTGAAATTTGGGAATGCGTTAATGGAGATACATTCTAATATATTTCTCAAAATATAATTATTGCATTTTATGACTGGTTTGGCACTGTTCCAGTTAATGGTATGGTTAAGATTGAACATATGTAGAAAAGCGCAGATTGTTCACTGTGATTACGTACATTGGCTTGATGTTGCTTAACCCGGACATCAAGTTCTTTCTTGGTTTGTCCATAATAACATTTTTGGCTCTTGTTACACCCTATCGAATAAACAATGCCAGGTCGGGGGATGGGGGATTTTTGACAAGGATGTGATAAATTGTAGTCTTATACTTAAAAATTACATTTATGTTCAGAGGTCTAATGAAACGAGGTAATATAATGAAAATATGGTTATAGGGTAAAACTAATAAATTTTTGGCCTGAAACTTAGGGATATTACCATTAGTTTGATAATTGGAACGTTTTGCGGATTTATAACAATTGTCGAGAAAGTATAAAGGGTAGCCCAAATTTATCCCTATTTTATATATTCTATCGACTTCTTTGTCTAAGTATTCTGATGAGACAATTCTAAGGGCACCCAAAAACATAGAGGAGAAAACACTTTGTTTAATGTTATTATGGTGGTTAGAATAAAAGTTTATAAAAGAGTCTATGGCTGTGGGTTTATATATATTTCATATTTGGAACAATGGTTTGTCCGATGAATTAGAATATCTAGGAAAGGAGTGTGCAATTTTTTCAACTTCTAAGGTAAACTTAATCGAAGGCACTAAGGTGTTAATTTTAGTAAGAAATGTATTAATATTTAAATTACTAGGCCAAAGACAAAGTATGTCATTAACACTTCGCATCCAGTCTATAGGGGTTTCATTAATTTGGGGAAGTATTCTAGATTCGAAGAATTCCATCAATAGGTTTGCGAGTACAGGAAACAAAACAATTCCCCATTGCCATTTCAAAGATTTGGCAATAAAATTTTCCATTAAAGGTAAATTTTCAATTGTTGATGTAAGGAGCAAAGAGTTTAATGAGGGTAGAAGCGGGTATAGGGAGTGCAACTGTGCCGAGGTGTTCTTCAAGGAAATTCAATAACAAGAATACTTTTGTACTTCCTTTTCATCCATCCTTTGCTTCTCTCCCTCATATTTTAAACTCTCTAGGCATTTGTGTAGTATTTACTATAATAATACTATCTCTAAGCTATTAGTCAAGAACGCCCCTTCCCCTATTGGTAATGTATATTGCGTAAAATGTATCGATTGCTCTAAATATTATTTTGACCAATCCGGTAAATGTTTAAAAAAACGAATTTCTCAGCGTTAATATAATGTCCGTCGTGGTGAAGAAAGCAGCTCATTTTATGCTCATATGTCATATCTTGATCACAATATTGATTGGAATTCTGCTAAAATCATCTGTCATAATAACGATACAATTTTACGAAATATCATTGAATCGACCTTTATTAGCAAATTCACAAATTTTAATTTAAGTCCTGGCTTATATAAACTTGATAGTTATTTTTCAAATTATATTCACAATGTACTGTCGAGACTTTTAACTTAAGACTAAATATTTATATTAATCTTAATAAACTATTTAATTTTATTTTGCGTGCATCTATGTAGCTTTATGTTTATGTTTGTGTATTTATTTCCATTTGAGTCAAGTCTTTAGAGAATTTGTACTCATTCTACCTTGGTTTTTAGATACTGACCTCTGAGGTTAATCTCTCATTCAGATTTTCTCCCTTTCTAATTGCTTAGGCGGTATTGTCAACCTTTAGTCTTTGGAATTTACCTGATTTAATGATTTTAGTTTGTATTTATCTTCGCTCCTCCTAAGGTTTCCATTTCATATTAATTCATTTTGTTGATTGTTTTTTTTCCTTTCTTTTGTGGGCGTTCCCTCTCCTTGTATCATCCTTATAAATATTACAATTTTCAATACTTTTGTTATTCCTTGATAAAGAACTCTAAATAAAGTTTGAAAGTACTTGGAATCCTCGTATTCATTTTACCTGTGGGCTTTGTTGCATATATATATATATATATATATATATATATATATATATATATATATATATATATATATATATATATATATATATATATATATATATATATATATATATATATATATATATATATATATATATATATATATATATATATTTATATATAATCCTATAGATATATGACCGCTATTAAGCCACTTAGAGCGACCTTAAAATCCAACTAAGGTCATTATTGGGGTTAACCTGACTAGAGGAGTAACAAAGGCTACTCAGATTTGGCAAGAGTAGTGCTACCGGGTGGTCAAAATGCAATATAATATCTGTTAAGACCTGCAGATTTTTCAGTGCTTTAACATGCCATTTTAAGTGATCTTTAAGGCCAACAAAGGTCACAATTGGGCTAGACAATTCCTATTTAACTTTTGAGTCACGCAGGTTTCAGTCCTCAAGAAGTGCTTTGGGCAGAATTTAAGCATATAAAAGGAACTTTCTGAAGTAACAAAGATGGTGACCTATTTCAAGGATCTCGGAAAACTCAATATCCAGGAATTTTGTGACGACGACCACCGGCCCCGAAGTAGCATTGAAGTAAATACATAACTTTTGACATTATAACTATGTTCACAATAAAAGTGAATATAAAAACAAGAGTTGGTAGATTTGAACTAAACTGAAAATTTAAAGCTGGACATAGTTCGGTGAATTAAAAGATGGAGACATGAGAGGATCCTATTTTTCTTAAGTTCGGCGCTATATTTGATAGAAGGAAAAAATGAATTAAGGTCATTCAGAAAACCATGAACATACTCAGAAATAGTCCACAAAGACATGATAATATTTATGCATCTAAACAAAATGAGGATAAAATCAGGAATAGTAGGAACGAAAGTAATGGCAGTATCCCCAATACAAATTAGAAAGGACAGTTGATATACAATTTTATAGCTAAACCAAACTATTTAAAGTAATATTTACAATCGAAAGAAAACTTAACATTTTTAGTACAAATGGAGATAAGATCAATGAAAGTAATAGCACGCATAGGAATACCTACATGAATTAGTTTATCAATTAAGAAAGGAAACAGATCGTTAACCGTCACTTTGGTAAAGTAACAACAGTGAAAGTACTGGCGTAAAGAATGGAGTAAAGATAGTCAATAAGGTCGTAATTATTTTTAATATGAGAATAATAAATGGTACAAACGATGAGGCTAAGCAATGATTTAACTCATTGAGCAAAAATTAAGAGACTGAGACTACAGAACTTATAATGGGAAAAATGGAATTGGAAGGCTTGTGTGTTTTAATAAGAAAATAAAGGTGCGGGAGAGAGGCGTTGTTAGATTCAATTTTGGAAATTAATTCAGGGAAATGTTTAAGGTGGGAAAAAACTTTCTTATGAAAATCACTCTTGACTTTGATCAGGGGGACTGGTCATTTAATAATAAATCCATTATATTTTTATGACACTTCAATCCATAATATAACTGCATCAAGATTATCTGCCTTAATATTTTCTAATAAAGACTTATTGCGAATGGAAACTAAAGCACGACTTAAACGTAAAGGGTTATTATAGTGGGTACGCAAAACTAACATTAGAAAATAAAATCTTTCGCAATAGAAACAAGTTAACTGGGGATGTCACCTGACTTTTCTAAATAGTCGAATCTTTTAGCGATTGACACACTAAATGATCTAGAGAGAATGGAGAAGTTCAAACTGAATCCGAGGGTAGCAGTTGTAGTTTCGTCAAGTTACTGGGAAGAAAGGTTAACAATAGTATTGGACAGCTAGTTTTACCCCAACTATTGTTAGATATGAGGATTTGTAGTTTAAGATCCAAATTTCCTTCTAATATTGCATACTGTTTCCCTATGGTGTAGAAGATCGATTATTGGATCACGTTGGACTATATGCTAGGGGTGTTAGAAGTAAATGCATGCCATCGTAGAGTTAATTCCTTAAAAGAAATGCAATTCTTGTACTTCATGATCGGAAATCATTTGGGGAGAAGAATACGTTAAATTTTCCCAAAAGGTTGTCCATCAATTCACTTGCACGAGTTGTCATTGAGAGAAGTTGTGACGACCTTTAAGGCGAACTATTTGTTAAGACAAGAAAGTTTTGACTTGTTGTCCTGCGCACTGAGCAGAACAGCACGATAACCTATTAACAGTACGTTTGAAGGACGGATAAAGTTGCTAGAACTTGTAGAAGACAAAGTTGCAGTTAAAGATCCGTAATGGACATGAAAACTCACAAGGTAGTGTATTTTTATTCTTATATTATGAGTCTCTCTCTCTCTTGTATTTTAATCGAAATTTTAGCTATATGAATTTGCCTTCCCTGTACCTGCTATTAGTCCCTCTTCTTGATCATTTCTGTCATGTATTATTTTATATCTCTTTATTCCCCTTCTCTATTTAAACAATTTTCGTCATTCATTATTTTATATCTCTCTATCACCCCCCCCCCCCGCACTCTGTTTTAACATTTCGTTTTGGCTGAATAAAGTTTGAAGCTACTTGGAATTCGCATTTCCTTTTTCTTGTCCGATTGGTTTGCAATTATTGCTCCACTCTCCCACTACTTGGCGAGTATTACTTACCCATAATATATATATATATATATATATATATATATATATATGAGGTGTGGCAGAAAAATGATTTCAAATCAAAACTACAAACTACAAGTTTTCCCCTTTAAATTTCCCCCTCGAGTCTAATGCGTTACCCGATCCTTCTCCCTCACGCCTCCCGGCACTTCTGGAACGATTCTCTCAGGATTCCCCAGAGCTACGTGATCACAACCCTCTTGAAGGCTTCCAATTGCAAAAAACCTGACCCCTTGATGACCCCTAAGAGCGTGGGGTTAAGGAAAATATTAGATATACCCAGGTGAGGTAAGTAGGGAGGTTGCCCCACTAAAGTGATTTTTTTTCTCAGTCAGGAACTGTCTGATGCTCGGGGGGGGGGGGGGTCAGGTACGATTCATTGCCGTCGACTCATGGGTAGCTAACTCATCAGAAGCCAACTAATTCATCGCCAGCCAACTCATCGCCAGCCAACTCATCGCCAGCAAAATCATGGCCAGCAAACTCATCGCCAGAATTTTATTTTATATTATAGAAAAAGTTCTTAATATATAAATAATCAAAAAGAAAATAACACAAAAAAAAATTGAAAAGATAACGGAGAATATTCATAAAACAAAAGTAATTCTATTTGCGATCTCTCACTTAAATAACAACTCGGAAGGAAATATTAATATAAAATAAGAAAAAACCCCAATAAAATCGCAACCACTTATTGCAAGAAACTTGAATCTTTCTAATCATATTAAAACAAATTGATAAAATCTTGCAAAAAAAACCTCCACCAATACCAAAAAAGACCTAAATAAGATCCCGAGATCTATCAAAGACAAAAACAACTTTAAAATATTTATCAAATCCAACGGCGAACAAGACCTAAAATTAGCCGAAACAATTCTAATTAAAGACGAACAACCAAATTTAAACATCAAATATAATGAATTTCGTAAACCTTAGATATCTAGTTGTATTAATAACATTTCTACCCATAATATAAATAATATAGCTTAATAGAGTTAGAAGAAAGTACACCAATATAAGTATATAGTGTTCACTATTTAACACGTGATTCTACATTACTACATAGCTCGGAGATATTATATTATTTACACTTAAAATCTCATTAGTATAATAACGAAACGTCCTGAAATAAATACAAATGAATAACTAGAAGATTTTTTTACCACTTTTTCTGCCCTTTTTCACCCTTTGCTAGCTCTAATCAGGCGCGAACTAGAGAGTGGAAGATTTCAAAGAGTTAAAAGATGACTCGAGTACGAGCACCAGTTTTCCTTGGGAAACTAGGGTCGGGACACTGTCTGTACTTCTTCTTCAAGCTTTAGTTGTAGCAAGGGCATTATTAACCTTGTTACATCATCCACCCCTTGGAAGATTCAAAATCAGTTCATTTTGAAGAAATTGTCAGTGATTGCAAAGTAAACTTTTCGCAATTGTGAAATTAAATAAAGAAATAATAGTTATAACTTGATTTTTAATTTTACATATAAAAGATATGCTTTTTTAATAGATCAATAGATATTTTTGTATCATTTTTATTATTGTATGAGTAGGATGAAGAAAGAGAAAGAACTAAATAAGATGTTAGAGGCCTTGGGTGAATTTGCAATAAAGAAGATTACAGTTTTGGTTAATCAGATTTATTATGGGGATCCAATGCCTGAACAGATGTGCAATTCAATTTTTATACCGTTACCAAAGGTAAACGGAACACTGGAATGTAGTAAGAAACGCACGATAAGTATACTGAAACAAATAATTTTTTTTAAGGTTTATAATGATCAGAATAAAGAATAAAGTGAGAGAACAGGTATCCTGGGAACAATATGTCTTCTTGGAAGGCATATTTGTGATGAGAACAATTTTTGGAAAGAATGATAAAAAACAAAGAAATATGTTTCTTTGTTTATTGACTATGAAAAGGCTTTTGCTAAAGTAAGGCATGAAGAACTAGTAATGATGCTGGAAGGACTGAACATTGAAAGGAGAGAAATGAGAGAAATAAGAAATTTAGGTTGGAATCAGAAAGCTGTCGTTTGAGTGCAGGAAGAGAAAAGAGAGTATCATATCATAAGGAGAGAAGTACGTCGGGGATGTGTTATGTCCCCTGATCTGTTTAACCTATATGGGGAGATGATATTAATGGAGCTACTAGGGCTTGAAAGAGTCAAGATAGGTGGTTATAATATCAACCATATTGGGTACGCAGATGACACTGTGTTGGTGGCAGACTTGGCAGAGAAGTTGCAACACTTATTGAAAGTGACGGTGAGCGAGTATAAAGGGTTGAAGGTTAATATAGATAAAAAAGAAAGTGTTGGTAGCATCTAAAACGAAATAACCCATAGTAAGAATAGAGGCAAGAGGAAGAAGAATAGAGCAGGTGGAAATATCTTCGTTTCTAGGCATTTTGAAAACAGACGACTGCAGATGTGAAAAGGAAATTAGAACGAGAATTGGCATTGCAAAGAGGGCATTTGCAAAAATGAAGTCATATCTGACAAATAGAAAGATGTCTACGGGAATTAGAAAGTGATCAGCAAAAACCTTTGTGTGGTCAACATTGCTGCATGGATGTGAGACTTAGAGTGAGCAGGAAGATGCAAGAGAAGTTGGAAGCAGTTGAAATGTGGTTATAGAGAAGAATTCTGAAGATACCATCTAAACACAAGACGAACTAATGTGGACGTGCTACGCCAGATGTGAGTGCAGAGAGAAATGATGACAACAATAAGTAGACAACAAATGAGATTTCTCGTACATGTGATGAGAAGGAGTGAAATGGAGGCTGTGGTGTTGACTGGAATGGTGGAGGGAGGAAGCAAGAGGAAGACAGAGAGAGAAAGTTATGTATAGTGGGCAGGACTCATCTTAAGCCTGCATAGTTGTTACAGCTAACAAGAGACACAGTCAGGTGGCGATCCATGGTTGCCGAAGTCAAGGTGGATTTGCCACGTCGGTAAGGTAAGATACTTTAGGCACCCTTAATATAATATTTAATATAGCTCTGGCGAGGAGTTAGCTAGTGATAAGTGTGCGGCGATAAGTTGGCTGTAACGAATAATCCCATTTACGTTCAGGGCGTTGTGAACCAGCGCAATGCCGTGGTGAAGAAGCAATAAGTGTTTTGTCACAGCCTTAGCCTCTTCTCGCAAACCAAAGAGGAGTTCGTCTGTATTGCTTTCCCCGGGCTCGGCAAGTGCGGACACTTTCACTGAAAGGCTCTGGCGTTTGATTATAGTGTCTTACTCGAAGATCATCGACTTATTACCGGTGTTGACTCTCTCGACCAAGTTTGGTTTGTTTTCAAGCGCTCAAAGATGTCCTGTCACACTTGAATGCGCTGCTCCTTCTGACTATCGTGCGGCACCCTCTTTGCGCAAATATTTTGCATGCCCAAATAGTTAGTGAACATCATTCAGATGCTGTTTGAGCTCATTCTTAGCTCACTTCCAATCAGTGGAACAGTCAGCCGACCATCTCCAAGCACCATTTGTCTCGAATTCAACGTTGGTCTCAGTCCTGCTCGTTGAAGGCATTCCAGACCTGAAGTTGTCTTCCACTCCCTCGCGTCCATATTTGAACCTTTCGTACCACTCGAAAACCCGTGAGCGCGACATTATCTTATATCCACACATTTGCTGCAGCATATTGAGTTCGTTGAACTGAACTTTTCCCTGATTAGCAGAAACTTCAGTCTGGTTCGTTGTTTTGCACCCATTGGTGACGAAATAAATTTTGGAAGTTGTTTACCGAACCACTTGCACGAAAACACAATAGCTGCACAAAGCTGAAAATGCAGTTATAGATTCCACAAAAAGGACATATATATATATATATTTATATATATATATATATATATATATATATATATATATATATATATATTTATATATATATATATAATGAGAATTATATTCAATGGCTTATAAGGTTAAAGGACAATGTTGTAGTTAACTGAGCTCCTTATCAAGCCCTCGGAAGAAGCTCCTCTTAGAGTAACGAGAGGTTATCGCATAAGGTAAACAAATGTTTACGCATTAATTAGCTATTTTAATTGTTATCCCTGCTTTCGAAGAGAAACTAATAATAACTTAATTCATTTAAGCTCAGCCTTACAAATTGAGAATTATTTTCAATGGCGCTATTATAATTATACGGTTAAACGGCAATGTTTTAGCTATCTAATCTATTAATCAAGACCTCGGAAGAAGATCTTCTTAAGGTTAAGAAATAGACGCCAAGAAGACCTGCACAGGGAGTCAGGGTTAGTCCCATTAACATAGTCATCGAAGAACGGACTATGAATATGCACCTGGTTAATCAAGATATGAATCAAAAAATAATTCAAATGATTAACCAGAATAGAAGAGCTAGAACCCATATAAATTTCCAAGCTCCACTAGCTTTGCGACTAACGGTGACGACGTGCCATTTCTACGCATGAGAAAAGAGTTTTAAATCGGAAAGGAAAAATACCAAACCAATCATGAAACACTGAATTAATGAAATACAACCGATATTGAGACAAACTTACCCACTATAACTCAAAGATCCCGATTAAGCAAGAAGAAAGAAGACTACAAAAACACGAAATTAACATAAACCACAGAATAAACAGCATACACAATTACTAAGTAATAAATAAATAATAATTAAAATAAAAACATAGTTAAATGATCACTGCACATACAAAAATATAAAAGTCCTTAAGAAAAAAGGCTTGAGCGCCGTTATAATAACTAAAACAACAACAAAAGATACTAAAAAACAGAAAAATATAATGAAAGTAATAAGCCTGATCACCAGGCGCCTTGCATCCCTTTGCAAATCCCCTATACTAGCTTTTCATTTCACCTTTTTTATTTTCTTTAGTCTATCTACACATCCTTTGAAACCGACACATAAACACACACTTACATAAATTGGTAATTGATCGGTAAAGGAGATAAGGTAAACGGAGGGCATGTTATGATGCAGTGCGTTGATATTAAGACTGCGTGTGGTGAGCAAGCTGGTTTCTGGCTGTATCTAGATGTTTATTTGCGGTCTTCGCTTTCATATTGAGCCGGTTTCAGCCACTTAACATTCATCGTCAATCGTTCTACTGGAGAAGGCTGATTCTTTTGTTATTTACCATTTTTAGAGTGAGTGTCATCCCATGTTTTGCAGTGTGGGGTTTGATGGATCCATCTTGGAGCTGTCCTGTTAGCAGCTATAACAGGTTCGTTGATGTTATCCCAATCAAGAGGATGTCTGATGCTTAAGGTCAACGACGTTGTATGTATATTCCTTCAAAAGGTTACACTCTTGCAAGTGGCCCGTCACGGGAAGGCAGCTATTCTTTATGACGAAAGCGCGAATTTTGTTTTACTAATAATAAATTACTAATTAAATTCGTTTTCTTGCATCAGTGGGCATAACATTACGGTGAATGATGGCTTTGAGAACTTTTCTTCCTCCTTATATCCTATGTTCATGGATACTTGATAATAAAGGTCTATTGTACTTGGTTTTTCATTTTTCTGTCTTGGCTTGTGTTGAGTCCATCTCGGACTTTATGGCATTATCAATTGGCATTTGTGGGTAGCCGTTTATCTGTATCAATCGCTATGTAGTTGGAAGAGTGAGAGAAGGCTTTCTTGATGAGGGCGTTCATTACAGAGTTTTATATCGTTTTATATTGAAAGGATGCAGCAAAATTAAAACAATTTATGAAAAACAACTTAAAATTAATATAAAAGTGATGCTTTAACTCTTGTCTTAATTTTCTTTTCATCTAACGTTTCATGATGTTTACTTTTTCCATATCTTTAAAGTGTTTATTAATTTATTTTATTTTAATATTTCTCAACCTTTTACTAACAATTAACATTTCTGCATTAATTATTTGAAAACTAAGTGTTAAAATTAAAATAGTAATATTTTCTTTAAAATTTATAATTCAATTTTGATACTTGCCCAATTGAATTTTGAAATGCCATGCCCTATTTTGGGTGTAGTAGAATTTATTTTAAGTATTTGAATGTCAATAGGCAAAGGTTCGTATGCCTGACTTTTTCAACACGGGTGGTTTATGTATTTTCAGGATACGTTTTCCTGCATTAACTTTTTTGCTCTTGCTTGGGTTTTGTGTCCCTAATCTTTTGCTTTTGCTCAGAAGATTATTGAATTTCTCTCTTAATCTCCTTCAAACTTAAAGAGGATCTTCCTAACCAGTATTAAATTTGAATATTTAATAGAATCGCGTAACGGCTTTAAAGCGAAACCACTTTAGCCATGGACACAATAGAGGACTATTCGTTTATTCTAATAATTAGTGATCTATGAAGACTATACAGGTAGGTTTGCTTGTATTCATTTAAAAAAATAATATAATATAATATATATATATATATATATATATATATATATATATATATATATATATATATATATATATATATATATATATATATATATACGATAAAATATTGTGCCATGAAATTGCACTTTTAAATTTGCGGAAACGAGTCAAAAGCGCTTCTCTCAGGTAGGGAACCTGTATCGAGAATTCATACTGCCAACCAGATGCCTATGGAAGTTACCGACCTGAGAGGAGAGAAGACGATGCTTCCACATGGTTCGGATCGAGTTTTGTTTATGTTATCAGAGCGGACATGTGAGAATGTAAACACCCACTAGCTATGTCATGACACAGGAAATAGAGATAATATGGCATGAACGATTGCATAGTAAATAAATCATTTCGGATATTTTTCCCCTTCAACGATACTCTTCTTTGCAGTTAGATGAAGAAGGTACAGATGAGTAGCAACCCCCTTTTCGTTCCTTCGCAAATTTACCTCTATCTAATGATAGTGGTGATCCTAATCTTTTTTTATCAATACAAAGAGCTTATCGCTACGTTTTCATAATAATAATTTGCTGATTTTTCCCTCATTGTATTACATATAGAAAGATAGATATTACCCCGGGGAAAAACAAAGGGGAGTCTAATTATTCTGGGAATGGCTGATAATTTGTAATAAAAATTTTATATAGTTAAGAAACAGAGGTTAAAAAACAGATTTATTTCTTTTTTTCTTCTAATTTCTATATTTAATCATAAATGTTTCGAGAGCAATAAATCTAAAGGTTCAAATGGGATTCAGGAGAGGAGATGCAAGACACTCGCCGTCATGAATGTTTCTATAAATTTCGTAATCGTAATGCATAATTACCTCATTATTGCCCTAGATAATTACAGGATTAAGGATTTTGTTACTAAAAAAAAACTCACCTACTAACTAGGGCATCTCATTATAAAGTTTGAAAGAGAGTTCTGTAGATAAAGAGGTTAAGAGTAAGAGAAAACGCGGTAGTAGATTCTTCGCCGCAAATCTCCTTCTGGCGTTGGGGCTGGAGGTGGAGGAAATCTAAAAATGTTAGCATGGGTGCCTTTGCTTCCTATGATACCCATTTGATGGGCCACTGGCTTAAGGATAGGTATATTCGTAAATGAATCATTGTTGACTGCAACGGCGAGTTATAGATTATTGTTGCTTGATTCGCCTACTCGGTTCTTTGCTCTCCTAGGTCGCTTAGATGACAGTGTCTACATTGAATTTTATTAAGATTCCCTTTTTTTGGTGGTATTTAATAATAAGTAAATGGTATCGAATTGAATTATCTTAGTATATAAAATTTTCGTTAAAATAACTAATTAAATGGGAATGTAAGAAAGTTTTTAGGGCTCAAATGTCTTTCCGGTAGTATTGCAAGGAAAGAATCTTTCTTCGTGAAAAGTTTACAATTATATAAAAAAAGTAATTAAATTTACTGAAAAGAAAGAATGATCAAGCAAGGTATCTCTGCAGAAACTTTGTTAGAGAGGTTGATTAAAGAAATGTTGAAGAAAAGGCCTAGAAAAATTTTCATTGTACATATATAGCTTGATTAGTCTAAAATGGAGACATTATAGACAGCTGGGAACCAAGAAGTTGATCAACTATGGGAAACTCCTTCACTCTGCATTTAATGGACAGCACACTTCGGATTACAGTTATGCCATGACTTTTTTCAGAAATAAATTTCAGTTAGAGTATGAGTACCTAGGGTTAGCAGGCTCTCGACTAATACTGATGTGGTTTCAACAGTTGTACTAGGTCAAACTTCAGAGAAGAGAGGAAGAACTTTGACGTACATAATTCGCCACCGTTATCACGGAAACCGAAGATCAAAACGTCGCAATTATTATCCTTTTATAAGAGAGCATCCAGTTTGAGAATTGCGATTGACAATTTAAGAGCCACTGTTAACACAGAGGAATTTATCTTAGATTTTTCGAGTGACAAATCTAACATAAATTTTATCAAAGAGTTCGATTTATTTTATTATATTTTCATTAATAAAGATAAGATAGAAGAAGAGGCAGACAGGTTTAATTATCCCTGAAAAATGCCTAAACGCAAAAGTGAAAGATTTAAATATAGATATGGGCTCTTATTTTTTAAGCTGTGGAGATGGCAAATAGATTTTTTAAAATTGCAACTGAAGTTTTATATAAGCAATCGAGACAAGTTGAATAATTTAATAATATTCTTAATTAATAACGTTGGGATTTTGAAGCAAAAAATTAGCTGTTCAATGCGGAGATTTACTCTTATGAACGTAAATTTTGACAAAGAATTAGTAGAGAGCGAAGAAATGGGTCTTAAAATTTATAAATGATGACTTTCTTTAACAAAGAGTAGATGAGCCAACTATGGAACACATTGTTTTGGATCTACCTTTGTAGTAGAATGAGAGCTTGGTAGAAAATTAATGTACATTTAAGAGAATAAGTGGGTAACAACGATCATCACGTGTTGTTTTAATATTAATATTCTTCAGACTATTAGCGAGCGCTCTCAATCAATCCTTAACTTTATTTAAAGACAACGTTAATCTTTTGGTATTCAGTCGAACCGAGATAATATGAAACGCCAAGTTTATGTGCTTGTTTCGGTCGCCACTAATTTTTCTCATTAATAGTTATCTCATGCTTCATATACAGAGATTTTTCACTAAATTACGAAAACCTTTTGGTACAATTTTTAACCGAGCAATTAATGAACTAAACGTTCCCTAAGAATATAAAGAAGTGAATGTGACCCTGATTTTCGAAAAGGGATTAAGAATAATACCGAGATTTTCAGCACATTTCACTATCTTCTATTTTGCGAGAAATTCTTGAATCTATTTTTAGAGACCAGATCTTGTAATATTTAGGGACAAGCTTGGCATTCAGCGTCAGCGCTATCTACGGACAAGCCACCGGGCTATCTAACCCTGTGTCAGCCATTTCTCGGGGAGATTGAGAGCCTGCCAGTCACTCCGTTCAGACTGTGTGTCTGTTTCCTGCGAAGTCTCGCAACCGCTGTTTGAGTCGTATCTCGTAGTTAAGTTCTCACCAGCAGATCGCCCTTCGTGAAGCTTTGTCCCCTGTTCATAGAAATGCTTATCGAGTCATCTTCTTTCCGGACAACTATGCGGCATCCCTCGTCTCGCACTCCCCTTCAAGACTCCTGTGCCCCCTGTTTGAGACTCTCTGCCGTGCCGCACAACAGTCTCTCGTTCTTGAAATTACATCTCTCTGGAGCAGAAGAAAACCTTGTCATTCTGCAAGGAGTACTCCCAATCCACATTTGCGAGTCCTCCTCGTCAACACCCTTAGAAGTGTCTCCTCGAAAACCCCTGCCGTTGGTCTCCCCCCTCAGAACAAGTCTAAGCTTCAAGATAAAGCAATTTTGCTTTGTAATCCCCATGATTACACCCCCAGTCATTCGTCACTTGGATTCCATGGCATCCCCTTTTAATTGACTCCCCGCTCAAACATAAATAGTCTCCATTATTCGGATTAACGGTGACTTAGCTTTTCCCCGATCTAGACAAATATCTGCAGGCGAGAGTGGATCAAAATAGCTGGTCGCTATCAGGTTAAATCATAAAAACTTGTCTTCTTCAGATATAAAATGACTAGATTGTGGAAACAGAACAACGTATATTTGCTCGGAAACGAGAAAGATTCTCTGTTGGGGTGCAAGCTTCCATCCAAAGGCGACGTACTCCGAGTATATCTGCATCGCATGGGCGAAAAAGGAATGGTAGAGCATGAGGAAGCAGTGTGGACTATGAAAGAGGGCGAAAGCTTTTGAGCAAAGGCCAGCATTCCCATTCAACCTTTTCACCCTGCTGTAAAGAAGCTCGAAGGCCTTGTGTCAGAATCGGAAGCCTTGAAGAAGAATAAGGGCCGAAGGATTGAAACACAGGAGAAGAACGAAAATAAACTTTGCGACCACTTGAATGATCTTTTCTACATAGCCCACGGAGATTCACTAAAGCTGATAAAGATAACATAGGATAAAATATTTCTAAAGGCACAGCTGGAGAATGGAAGGCTAGGAAGCATGGTAGGATTCCACATTAATCTGGAAAGGAAGGAAAAGGAGAAATAAAAACAAGAAGAGAGAAAGCTACAGATGATTGCAAAGCAGCAGGACGAAACTTGTCAGTATGAGAGAAGTCTCACCCTGCAGGACTCCTCGTGTAGCCCCTCAGGCGATAAAAGTGAAACAGGGGGAGCCACTAAAGAAGTAGGGCTAAGCACAGCAGGGAAGCGAAAAAGAGGAAAAAAGAGCATTCTGAGTCCAGAGGTCCTTTCTGCCATGGATCTAACTAAGATCAGTGATCGTCACGCGGTACACATTCTCTCTGCTGTGCTCCATGCTTCTGGTAAACTGTTTGAAAAGTATGAGGTAAGTCGATATTCCATCCCCCGTGCTCGTCAGCAACACCGCAAGGATCGCTCTGCAGATCTCAAGTAGGAAATATTAACACTTTATTAAGACGGACAACTGATGGCTCAACTGACAGGAGACGAGAAAGTGTACAAGCTTCCCATCATTGTGTCTGGAAATGGAGTTGAAAAGTTGCTTTGCGTACCAAAGTTGCCAGCTGGAATTGGTCAAGCAATGGTGGAAGCAATATCTGAAGCGGTTACAGATTAGGGTTTAAAGAACTGGATTCGTTTCATTTGATTCGACGTAACTTCAAGGAACACAGGCAGAACGAATGGTGTCTGCATTTTGTTTCATCAGATGATGGGAGAAAACATGCTGCACTTGGTATGTCGCCTTCATATTCACGAGATATTTCTGGAAGAGGTTTTTCTCGTTACCATGGGCCCATCTTCCGACCCAGACAATGGTATCTTCAAGAGATTTAAATACAAGTCAGGAATCAATGACGCTGATGTTGCCAGTGCTTTGAGGACTATGAGAGGCAACATCATTGAATTCTGCTCATAACAGCTGGAGAAAGTTCATTCTGGAAAGGATTACCGGGAGCTGTTGGAACTAACCATTATTTTTCTTGGCGAAATTCCAACGACAGGAGATTACTTTTCCAAACCAGGAGCAATGCATCGCGCCCGATCTATTAATTTATGCTCTGAAGATCTTTGTGGTCCGGGATGTATTCAGTCTAACTGCCCGCGAACTGAAAGGCATAAAGGAACTCTGTGTCTTGGGAGTGAAACACTATTTGAAGTCTTAGTTTTGCTGCCGTTCCCAACAGCTGGGCCAAAGAGTCTTCTGGAACTCCTAAAGTCGTTGGCTACTGCAGATGACAGAGCTGCAAAAGGTGCCCACAAAAAGCTCTCAAACCACCTCTGGTACTTGAGGGAAGAGCTGGTCGCACTGGCCTTCTTTAATACAGATGTCCCTATGGCTGAAAAGAAGGCAATATTCGCTTCCATGCACAACGTAAAAGATCAGAAGCCACTGAAGAGGGGGTGACTGTGGATCTGCTAACCATTGAAATGAAGTATCTGAGCAACTTTGTCACAAATAACACTCTTAAGTTCTTCGATATTCTAGATCTCAGTCAGTAGTTCTTAACTGAAGATCCCAGTACCTGGGCCCACAAAAGAACATAAATCGCCGCAGAGGAGATTGCGAAGAGCTTGACTGTGACTAATGACGCGGCAGAGAGAGGAATAGGGCTTATCCAGGAGTATAATGGACTCCTGTCAAAGACTAAGGAACAGACACAGTTTATTATGCAAGTCTTCAGAGAGCACCAAAATCTGTTTCCGGACAGCCGCAAGAGTACTGTTGTTGAAGGACTCGTCGGACTGTAGTGAAGATCTGCCACATCAGAGCTTATTTTTTTGTTACAATTTCACATTTGAACGGCAGTGACCTATTTTTGTTTTAATCAGTATTATGCATAACTGTTTAGAGTTTTCTATGCTCTGCTAATAACCAGGATCCACTGTAGAGTAGTGTAACGGGTGAAATGTAATGTGATAATGCTGTGAGTTTAAGTTATCAATAATTAGTACTGTATTTCATCGCATTGTGGCAGTTATGAACAAAATTCAGTTTCATTGAACACACCCTAAGCGTAATCCAATCCAAATAAAATTTGGCCTACTTCGTTTTTTCATGAAATAGAATAGATTAAAGGGATGAGATGTAAAAATTTCGAAAGTCTAAAAATAAGAATCACCCTACTGTGCATTTGTAGTAAGGGGTGTTCTTCCTTTCAGAATATAATTCTAAACTAAAAAAATATGGGAGACCTGAAAAATCAGGTGCAGAGATATGATGTTTAATCGAATATAAAATTAGTAAGTCAAATCGTCACGAAGCTAAAAAAATTCTAGAGATTTAAAATTTAAAAAATCTAAACTTTACTACCACTGAGAACGTCCCCCGCCCTCAAAAAAATTAAATCTTTGAAAAAATGGTGAATTTTTGGATCCTATTTGTGAGTCTGAGAGGGAATTTCATGAAATGTTATTTGTCAAGGTTCAAACCTGAGACGAAGGCAAATATTTGAGATAATGACCAAGAAATGAAAGGCAATCAACCATGTAAATTTCAGCCCAGTTAAACATTATTTGAGAACAAATAAAGAAAATGGATGAAAGGAAAGGGCAACAAATACGAGAGAGGGGGAATTTATCTCTATTGCATATAATTTGCTTTGCTGGCTAGGTTCTAGTCGTGTCTTCGTTTAATTGCGCAGCGCATGCGCATTACAGAACGAACAAACTCACATTGTAAATGAAAACTCATTCAATTCGTTATATTCGTGCTATTACTAAATAGTTTTATAGAAGAGACAAAGTATTTAGTTTATGAACTTAAACTACCTCACAAACAGCGTAAAATAACTAATGAAAGTAAACGGTCTCTTTTAAAATTTGATTCAGCGCCATGTTACTAATGTATTTATTACTTCTATAATTATAAACAATCAAATTAATTGTGAAACTCATTCCAGGAAGAACCTTAACAAATAAGGGGAAATGTTCTAAATTATAGTTTATTTTAATTCACAAACGAGGAAGAATCCCAATTAAAACTAGAAACACAAAGAATGTAGGTTGTGAAGAAAATGACCCCCCGTCCCCTGCCTCACCAAATACAGCTTATTCAAATTTCGGCATTTTTTCGAATTGTGGGAAATTATTTTCCTATCCCATAAATCTTCTCTAAAGTGCTTACCTGCTTATGTGTTGTCTTGTAGATGATGATTTTTCTTGGAGTGTCACTTTTATTGGGCTTTGTGTTGAAAGCTTCCAAGGTCGAGAATGCTAAATTCGAATTCTTCTAATTACTATGATCCTCCCCTACTGATCTTGGAAAATTTAAATCGAGCCTACCGTTCAAAAGGCCTATTTAGTGCATTAGATTTGCTTAAATAATTAAGAAAGGTTCGGGGGAGGTTCAATTGGTGCTGGGAAAGAGGCTCAAAGAGTGCTCAGGGTGTATCCCACAGAATCTTTGTAAGGAGAGGTCTGTTAAGAAAGTGGTGAAGACGGAGGAAGTGAAAGTGTATGGATGGTATAAGAGTATAGTCAAAGATCCTCCTACAGGCATTAGGAGCGGAAAGGCATTTTATCCCTCCGGGTGCTCACTCAGTACTGTGGAAGATCTTCTCCAGCCCTTGCAGGCGGGAGAAGTGCATTCAAGAAAGTGCATTGGGTGTTCATGGATGTCTCAATATGTGTTCAAGTGAAATCTCAATGGTTCTTAAGTAAGTCCACAATGAGTGCTCATCTGACACTCAATGTGACCTGAAACGACGGATGGAATCTGCGTCAGAGAGTATGTAAGCTGAGTGAGGAAAGAGGGCGTCATATTTTTCTGTAAATTTGGTGTTTTTTATATGTATTTTTTTCCGCTTAGTTTACATAATACCTCAGTTTTTGCATACCGTGAATATGTTTTAGTTTTAATTTGTCTATTTATATAATCAAGCTTCCCCTAGGGCCATTCTAGTTTAGTCAATTCTATTTTGTAATGGAAATGAGAGGGTAACATTTTTGTTTTCACTTAGCCGATCATATTTAGGAACTGCAAAGAAAAAAAGAGGAATACAATGACAAATATGTACATTAGGAGTACTTTGATAATAGTGTTTTTCTAGTGTGGGCGCTTTTATCGGTTATCAATAGAAACAATATATATACATATATATTATCACAGTAAGGTATTCTTCCATCTTCCTTGGTATCTTCTCTCCATTCTTGCAATGTTCTGATGGAATTTCTTGTCATGTTTTTCACTCAAATCATCTAAATTTTAAGAAAGGAAAACTAGATTTAAATCTATTAAATGCACTTTCAAGTATATACGACAGCCGAAGACTTTGAACCTCCTAATAAAATTTACCCTCAATGCTTGTAATATTGTGATATTATAAGTATCCATGAACCTCACCACGAGACGTCCACCATGCTTCTCTTTCGACTTTGGTCATCCTTCTTTCTAAGTTTCTCAGATTCCCCACAAATATACTACCCTTTATCTTAGCCTGAGAAAGCTTTGTAAATATAAAAATAATTATTTTTTAAGAGGCTTCTCCTCTAAACTCTAAGGCCTTCAGAAATTGTTTTATCAGTAGTAATTTTATATTAAATGGGGCTATTTCAATAAGGTGGCAGTCTTCACAAGATGGTGTCTGAAAAAATTTAACATCTTTGTCTGTAATTCATTTCGTGGGTGCCACCGGACTCTCTGTTAATGATGATTATCAACTTTATTATCCGATAAGCAAATGAACCTTAAATATTTTGTGTATCCGCCTTGCAACTGAAGCGAGAAGGCAAACATCTTGATCTCCCTATAAAGATCCCACTTAAATACAGCATAGTTGATTTTGTCGTGGAGCTCTTTACCATTATCGTAGTCTTTTTTCCTCTGTTCGGAGTGTGCCGTAGGTAAAGGTGGATATTTATTTTACACTGTATAGTAACACTGCTTTGAGATTTCACGGTAGATGTGTATGAGCAGTAAAAAATCCGCAATATCATGCTTCATTCCAACAACAGTAAACTAACCATTTGCATCCTTGCAGGAACATAGATCCACACTAACCTCAAAGTAATTTCAAATTTATCATGTTTTTAGTACAGAAATATTCCTCCATTTTCCACTAGTAAATTCTATTCCTTTAATCTGGACGTCAAAAGTTCAGCCTTTGGTTTTGTGAGATCTAAGTTCATGATCAAATCATCCGGTACACTTTGATTTGGAAAGTTCGAATGCGTACTCATTCTTTGCTCAAATGCTTCATCCATTTCTTCGAGAGAGATCTGAACATTCATAAAGATGATCCAGAAATACGGTCCATTTGACAATATGAAATGCCGCCGAAAATCGAGAAGTACTATAATTATGCATATGACAGGCAGAATACCACCAGCCGCACTAAGAAGGGGGTTGGTTACATGTACAAGAACCTTTTAGTGATGTGTCCTACTTTGAATTCAGACGGAAAGAATCTACACTATTACAGGAGTTTATTCGATCTATAATCCTGGATGATACTAGCCTTTTGAGGGGAAACGGAGATTAGAGATTGAGAGGTAGATTGCTGGGTGTTTGGGGGGCGGGCACAACAGTTACGATACGTGTGTTAATGCACCATGAAAGATAAGGTGAACAACGTGAAGAGTTGTTGATAGAACCTTTTATGCCAAAGGTTATCAATACTGGTATTTTGGAAAAAGATAAAGAAGGGGAGTTATTTTCTCCAAAGGAGCCAAAGAGGATAAAGAGATGATTTGGGATTGGAGAAGAATAAAAATTGCAAGGAACAGGGAGTGATGGATTCTGGATGCAAAATAAGCAAAATGATCGTTTTTTTAACTGCTGTTAATTTGATTCATTAAATATTCCTTAATATTTTTTAGAACCTTTACCTAAACTAGGGTCATACATCCACACATTCTCATTCAAAACATTGTGCAGCTGAGGGCATTTTTCCAAAGGATCATTAACTTCATCAAAATGTTTACCTTTTAAATGCAGTAAAATATCTTGCCCTCTCCGAATAGATGAACAAAGGAAACCAAATATATCAAACTCCATTATTCGACAAGTCAGTCGATGGAAGAGTTAATGAAAGGTCGATAAAATGGATTGTGAAAAAGCTAAAATAATTCCTCAATTACAGTTTCCCAAAGTTATAAATAAAAATCAATAGACTTCAATAACGCGTTAGCTCGATCGCCAATTATTGGAGAAAATAAATGTTTGGCGAAATGGAAAGAGAAAAGGTTTGTAGAATTCTTGTTCGCTGTTTGATATCAAACCTTCCCTCAAGATCATCACAATATTTCGAGTTTAAACACTTTCAAAGGGTAAAAAATGGACGGCGAGATGATAAAAGGGGATTTATTATCTTCCGGAATGTATGCGAGAAAGAGGGGATATAGGGAGGTGGGTATTCGGATAATATATGCCCCTTTTATGTAAAGTGCGAAAAGGGGAGCTCTTCTTCTGTAGTAGGCTGCGTTACGTGATCAAACGAGCTTCCTTAGGATAAAGGAAAATATTCAGCTGGATTCTTTATTCCAACGTAAATTGCAGGAACAGGAGTCGAAAAGTCGAACGGTAAGGATAACTTCTTCTTGCTTCTAGAATAATGACTGCTAATACTCTCCTTTTTCGTCTTACATCTTGAAAAAGTTAGAAGTTAAAAGTATATAGTTAGAGTAGAGTGAATAATAATCATTAGGGTACAGTGGTGAAATGGATTGAGTATGAATTAGTGAAGGTTGCTGGGTAACCAGCCATCACTTGAGTTCTTATCTTCACGTTTTATAATCTTATCATTTGGTTTAAAGTGTAGGGACTCTCACGCCTCGATTCTTCTTCTAAGAATTTCTTTTGTCCTATTCGAATATTTCGCAGTTGTTGGTGACTTCTTTGCTTTGTTTGCAATTTTGTAGTGATTCTTATACTATCTATATATTGGTACGGGATTAACTCCATTTAACGGTTTTCCGCTCCTAAAGTTTCGTCTATTGTTCGCTCTACGTTTTTTCATCTTTTTCTTCTTTTTTTCACAAAATACTGGCCTATATATATTGCTATTATACCTAAACATTAGCTATACAAAATTTAGCCAATCAGAATTAAGCAGATTTTTAATGTCACTTTTGTGTTTAATTTATTCATGTCGCTTTAAAACAAAGTTTACATTTTACACTTAAGCGCTGCAAAAATGGACCAATCAGGGTCTCGATAGATTTTTAGGAACAATTTACGTTTAAACACATACAAACAAAAGGGACGCTGAAATTGGTCAACAAAAAGGATAGTGAAGTGAAAGTTGAGAGTACAACAGAAATAAAACGAATAAAGTAAACTAAAAGTGTAATAAGTGAACTATAGTATTAAAAAGTTAAACAAAAATGATAGTGAAGTGAAAGTTAATAGTAAAACAAGTGAACAAAGTGAAACTAAAGTGAAAAAGTGATAACAACAAGAGAAAATGAAACAAAGTGAGGAAAGTAAAAACAAGTAACATAGCAATACATAAACAAAGCTCAGAGCTAAGATAACTCAAAGCGGCATGAATGCTACAATAAAAACATGAATGAAAGATGAAAAGAATTTTGGAACAAAGATTAGGCGTCCTCCCGCTTCTGTATGAGGAACATAGGTGGTAAAGTGTGAGAAAGGAAGTAAGCATGATGAATGATGAGTAAATGCATGATGGTGGTTCGGAATCCACGTTAATCAGAAGGTCCCCCTTATTCCTCGGGCAAGGGTATTCTACCCTTTCCATCTTTGAATACCGAGGGTGCTCGATCTGCCTCCTCGCCAACATAGATATACCACAACCCATAATTAGAAGAGTCACCAAGAGAGCCCTATTCCTAAGTGAAAGAATCTGCTCCGGGGAAGATAAAAAAGTTATGTACACGTAACCAAGACAAAATTATTCTACTCACGAAAAAGACTCTACAAAAAGAGAAAACCAAAGAAGAAAGAAAAGAAAAACCAAAAGAAGCGAAGTGCCCAACATAATTAAAATAAAATAAATAAAATAATTAAATAAAATATTAAACAATAATTATAACAAAAAGAGGCAAAGTGCCCACAACAGGCGAAATAAGAAACAAAACTTAATAAAAATAAAAATGAAAGCTAACGAGTTAGCAAAATCATAATTAAAAGGCTTGAATGCCTAAAGAAGGAGGACATATATTTATATATATATATATATATATATATATATATATATATATATATATATATATATATATATAGTAAAATAGAAAGACAATAATAAATAAATAAACAAATAAAAAAGCAAGATAAAATAAATAAGTTAACAGCAACCAAAGTGTCAGCTAAAACACTGACACCGTCGAAAGAGGAGGAATAAAAATGAAATATAAAAGTAAGAAGCTTGAGATGCTCTTTACCCTAGGGCAAACTATAAATATTCTTCACCACTATCTACACCTACAACACATTTTTTCCACCTGTTAAATTATCATCATAACAGCCGAATATTCGACTCATACGCTCTGCTGACTACCTACGGATAAAGCATTTTTACTTGCTTAGTAACGGACTTTGAGCACCGCTTATATAGAAAAAAGCCTATTCTGGAACTCTTTTGGTGAATTTCGCTTCACCCTTCAAAAAGAAAGAATACTATTTTTCATCGAAGATTCATAATTCAATGAGGGCTTAAGCACCTCACTGCTCCAGTCCATCATGCTACGTGCGAACCTGCTCGGATGTCTGCCATTCATTGATTTCATCTTAACTATGCTGGCCACTTGGACTGACATAATTAAGGGCTTATGTGAAAACTGGTTTGAGGACTATCCTACAGCGGAAGCATAAGTCAGAAATTATCTCGAATCTGGGGCATAACTGCGAGTCACGGACGGAGAAGAGATCCACATCGCCCAGGGAACCCGGCCAGCCGCATAGAGGGAAGTAATACACGTCTCTATCTAGTTGGATGCAGTTATGGCACAAGTAGCCGAGAGGGGGTGGCAAAACTTTAGCGACCGTTGATTCAACCGCTAATGCATCAAGTCGACCATAATTCAACACTCTTGAAGTTTCCACTCGAGATTGATCCCATCCATCCATCACCCATCATCCTAGCGGGATACTAACTATTTACTAGACGGGGGCGTTTTCCACCATTTTTTCGGACTCAATCACGAACTTACCTACACTAATCGCTACCTCCTTTACCACCTTATAACTTCTTTTTTTTTCTCTCCAAACACCATAATTATACTTTGGTTTCAGAAAAGGAGAAAACACAGGAGAACTTAGTAGAAGGATGTGCAAGACTATGGAGACCCTCACTAAGAGGGTTCCCCTAAAGACCATTACAGGAATGAAGAACCCCTCAAAAAGGAATCTCTGTGAAACTCTTTACCTCGAATTAAAGGTAGCATTAGTGAAATTCATCAAGTCTATCCTATGTTCATTGTCTTATGTGCTGAAAATAAGGACGTGGACCAGCTCCTATCGGAAAAGAGATCGAGGCTCCTCAGAAACACTAGACTCGAAGCAAAAACTCCTCCACAAGTGGCAGCCAACTGAAGCGTGATCTGCCGCAAAATGGAAAGCTGGGTGGGTGAACATACGCCCGCAGGGCTCAAGGAGTAGATATCTAAGTGCAATTCCTGGGCTCAAGTTGGTAAAATAATAAAATTTCGCGAACACACCGCACCACCGAAATGGGCAATAAATTAACACATAATGGAATATTGGTATTTAACATGAGAATACCTGTAGATGACATTCAATAAGAAAAAGGCAGTAGCGTTCAGATGTTTTTTTCATGCTACAAATTAGAAGAAAACACAACCACGACCTGCCCGGATATAAACAAACTCTGGTGCAGTGAATGCACCACAGATGGACATCGATTCGATAAGTGCGAGAACACTAAGAACAAATATCTCAACTGTAAAGGGAAACACAGGACCATGGCCCTGAACTGCCCAAAGCGCCGAGATATCATCAAAATGAAGGAAGAAGAATAGAAGAAATGACCTACGCAAACGCCGCCAAGAAGAATGGGAAAGTAAAGACTGCACCTGCACAGATGAATATTACAGGAGATCTGAGTGCAAAGATCCCTATCTGATCTACATTACCCACGAAAATGTGGCTAATGCAGTGAAGCCTGACTGTTACAACCAGGTACTCAATGTATTCTTAAAAGCAAACAATCTCACTTCAGTAATCATGCCTGCAGACCCTGAATGCTCCAAAGTATTCAAGGTATCAATCATAAGAAACAACAGTCACATCTATACTCGAGGAAATCGTCGAAGCTTGCTCATCGGAGGAATCCGTAGAGGACGACGAAAAAGAAGAAGAAAAGGCTTAAAATGAGGATATCTCCTCCTTTTCTGACAACAACGAGGGGGTCTGTACCCGTACACGAGCTACAAAGCGCAGGTCCAAAACCTAAGTCCTCCTCCGAAGAAGGAAAACCCTGCACACAGTAAAAATGCCGTGCCAGCCCTTAAGAATAAAAAGAAGAAGCATAGGTAAAAACAATTCACCATGTGACTAAACACACTGAAGACACTGGAAATTAATATCAACGGCTGGACAAGGATAAAGACTCTTTACGGAAATGTATTCAGAGAAATTGATGCAGACATCATCTTAATTTCGGAACACGGAATCAACACGCGTAGTGCAGAAATTAAAATCTGGAACTAAGAGGTGTTGATAACGATTTCTTTGCAGGAGCGGTTCGAAGGTGCCGCTATTACAATAAAGAAAGAGATTACATACAAACAAATAAGAAATCTAGAAGAATCCTACCTCGCGATTGAGGTCGAACTCGACATAAGAAAGTTGGTCATTGATACCAAGGAGAGACTTGCTACGAATTCTCACTCTCACTGGCCTATTTGGCAGAAGAGCCCCTGCTATATTAATGGCGGATCTGAAGCCAAGTGCCGAGAATCCAGTGGTATAGAAAAAAGCATAGGCCTATTGCTAGACAGAAATATTGCCCAGCGAATGTTTCCCGACTTTCCCACCTTTGTCAGAGCAGGAAGTGCCACAAAACCAGACATCTGTCTGGCGAATCGTCAGCTGCCATTCAAATACTACATGGAACCAGTCCAGGTACCATGTAGTGACTATATAGGGATCCTATTCACTATCAACAGGAACCCTATATAAGTTCCAGCTGTAGTCAGAAAGAACTACAGAAGATCAGACTGAACACGGTACGCGCGCCTTCTTAAGGCCTATGATCCGCCCAACTTGGACGAGGCAATTCTCGAGGAGATTGACGAGACACTTGACTATCTCAATAACCATCTCATCAAGGCAGATAGTACTTGTATCCATAAATCCGAGTCTAGGACGATCTCTACCTACAGATAGACCGAATACATGAAGGATTTATACCGTAAGACGAAATTATTCTATGAAATGAACATCAGGTGCATCAGTTCATCAATGCAACGAAGCAAAGAAATCAAAGAACTGAACCAGTTGATCTTCGAACAGCAATGGAGACAATGGGATGATGCCATCGATAGCCTCGATCACAAAGAAACTCCCAAAGATTTTTAGAAAAAGATTACAAATTTCAAAGGATTGACTGGGAAGAAGAAGGTCGAGCTACAAAAAGAAGATGGAATCATTGACATGGAAGAAGGAGGAATTGAAGAGCTATTCCGAAGTTATTGGGAAAAATCCTCAGTATAACTGAGGAGTAAAACAAAGAATATGACCTAGAGTTTGAAAGCAACATCATAGACGAGCTTAACGAACAACCACACAAGACGAACCCTCGCCAACAGGTGTATAGACAGCATGAAGCAGACGCCAAGATTACCGAAGAAGAACCACTCGGCGCGCTCCGCTCATTCCGACGAAATCCCCAGGACAATCAGTGCTTTCAAAGTTAAACTTTGAAAAGGCACGAGCCAATGTCATCGAAGGGATAAAAAGGATATATAACACCTGTCTGAACTGGTGATACTTTCCAGATGTATATAAATCGGTTAAGATGATTTTCTTGCATAAGCACGGAAAGGACCCAACGTTAAAGGACAGCTACAGGCCAATTTCTCTTCTAGAATTTGGCGGGAATCTCTTCGAAAAGATCCCCAACCGAAGACTGGTTATCATAACTGAAAGAGTACTCCCTCTTCAATATCATCAATTCGGGTTTTGGAGGAAGTGAAGTATGGAGATGGCGACTAATATCATCATGGAAAAGCTAGCCCAAGCAAAACGAGAAAGAAGTATCAAAAACGTTTGATAAGGTGTGGCAACGGGGAATAGAGTACAAGATCTTACGACTGGGCCGAAGTGAAAACTTAGAAATAACTTTCTGTAAGTATGCCATGAAGAGAGCGTTGTACATCAGTTTAGAGTGCACGGACGGAGCAAATTTTCCGCTTACTGCGGGCCTCCAACATGGGGGTGCCTGTCTCTCACTCTCTACTTGATTTACAGCGCTGATGTCCCAGCCCCTATAAGCTCCACTTGCCTCAACATTCAATTCGCCGATAATTTCACCCAGCTAATCACTTGTCCATGTGAGGAATGCGCCTTGGCAAGCTCGTATGACAGCCGCTGAAATTGAAAACTTTAACACCTACGAGGCCCGGTGGAAGGTGCGCACGAACCAGGAAAAGTTCAAAGTAGTTGTCATAGACAGGAGACTACTTTACGATGTCAGGATGGGGTATAAACGCTATACCTACACCACGGAGTGCAATATACTCGGAATGTAAATTACTCCAACTGGGTACTAGAAGCACTTCCAAGAAAGAATCACCAAGGGCACAGCTGCAGTCAAAACTCTATATATGTTCCGAAGTCTTTGTAAAATTAATAAGAAAAAGATCTACAATGCACTTATAAGATCGTCGCTGCTATACTCCGCTCCCACCCTCTCGTCTGTCTCAAAGACACAAAAGAGAAAACTACAAATGGTGCAGAACAAATGTATGTACAAACGCAAGGAAGAGATGCACCGGGAGGCAGGGTCAAGTCCTATCAACGTTTTCATAGAAGAACGGACAAGAAATATGCAGGAACTGGTTAATCAAGAATTAAACGAAGATATCGTCCAAATGATTAACCAGAACAGAAGAGGCATAAGTCGCACCGGATTTTAGAGCTTCGCTGTGCTTTTAGCTAGTGGAGCTGTCGTGCCGTTTTACGCATGAAAATAAGAATGATTTTTACCAAAAACAAGAAAACCGACCCCGAAAAAGGAATACCCAATTATGTTACCTCACCGATTTCTGAAAGAATTCACCGATGAAGACCCAAATATACCGAAGAAGACATTCAAGAAAAAACAAAAGACACGATTTACAATCACTACAAGATATACAAAATAAAAAGATATTAAGCATAACACTTAAGTGATTAAAGTAATTTATTACTACAACAGCAAATGCGCATAACATATACAAGAACATTAATCTTTTTGAAAACAAATGGCTTGAACGCTATAATATTATAAACTATTCTAAGACAACAAAGGAAACACACATCAAGAAAATATTTAAAAGCGATAGGCCTCATCACCAGGCACTTAGCATTTCTATGAACCCTACCACACTTCTTTCTCTTTTCACCACTGGTCTATTTTCATCTATCTGTCCCTACACACTTTCTTATCCCCTACCGACACTCACTACTCACTTACATAGTTCATAATTCATAAAGATTTGCATTCCGTCCAATTCTGACTCTACACATTTCATCGGTAAAGGATGAAAGAATATATCAAGATGCTCCAAAGATGATTGAATAAGACTGCTCAACTTCATTGAATAAACACAGTTAACTCAGAAGAAATTTAATATCTGATAAAGGAGGTAGAGTAGAGGGAGAGCGAATTCACGAACGTGGATTTTTTTCCACTTTCCCTACGGGGAATTTAAAGAGAGATAAATACATTTGGAACTGTGAATAGGTGATACATGTCTGCCTAAACCCCCCTAATACCCCTATCTGAGGGGCAGCCTGGCAGACTTGAACAGGATTGCCATTCATTTAGTCTCTTCCATAGTGTGTCGTTCTCTATGATAGACATGATTGGGAGCGCCAAGGAAAGCAGGTTTGAGGAGTAGACCACTGTGAAACCTGGCGTCTGAGGCACCCGGAGAAGGGGCAGAACTGCAACCTCCGGGGAAAACCCCGGAGGCTCCAGCCAGGACCATAGAGGAAAGTACACTCGTCACTATGGTATGACGGATGCATTTCTGATACCCAAACCTGCGAGGATTGGCATCTACGGTTGGCGTTGGTTGATTCCACACTTACCAACAAAAAGTTCGCCCTACAATCACACACCGTGAGGGATCCCCCGGCTTCATCCATAATCACCATTTCCCCATTCGGCAATCTAGGTTCACTAACGTGGTGCTGCTACCAGGAGGGGGTTAGTCACTGACTCAACCCATTTAACGAGAAATCACAGCCTCAAAGAAGAAGACTCAAGATATTCAACCATCGTCTAAACACCAGAAGAAAAAGAGAAGAGGCAAAAATCAGAAAGGCCCTATGGGGCCTCACTGAGTGCAAATGGCAGAAGAGAATACCACAAGAATCCCCCTGCTGGTGATCAACGGGCGAAGAAGGCAAACAGGGAAAAAGTATTTGAGCTAATGTTCGGTAAACTAAACATCGCTCTTGTAACGCTTCTAGACGTCCCATCTGGGTACGTCGCGATCTGCGAACGGTAAAAGGACGTAGAGGCTTTTATGAAATAAGAAGCTCTGGAAATCTAAGAAACATTGGACTACAGCCTGCTATCCTTCTACAAATACAAGCCCATCGCCGTGTCGTTTGCAGGAGACTCGATCTTTAGATCGGACAGCATAAAAGGCAAGAAATAAAAGGTGAAATCGAGCTTACACAAAAATGGGCAAAATTAGTAGATATCATCAAATTCAAGAACAGGTGGGACAACAACGACCAAACCCATGTATTAAAGGTTGCCTTCATAGAAATCTCGATGGCCCAAAATGCGAAAGAACAAGGGTTACTTATGTTTAACACTAAAGTGAGTGGAGACCAGGTAGTGAGAGAAGAATTTTTTCCAGTCCAGTTTTTCTTTCGCTGCTATAAAATGGAGCAGAACGCCACCAAAGACTGTAGAGAGCCTGGGGAAACGTGCTCAAAGTGCAGCGAGAAGGGACACCACTGGAAGGACTGCGGAAACAGCTATAAGAGGTGCACCAACTGCGCGCAAGGCCACCGATGAATGGCTCTGGCATGCCCGGTTAAAAAAAGTAATAATAAATAGAAAAAAATGAAAAGAAACAGGAAAAGGTACGCAGATCAAACATTTCTTATGCACATGTAGCTAAAACCGCGTACAATGAAACAGAAGCAAAGAAAACATATTTGAAGTTAGAGAACCAATAGTCCACAAAAATCCTGACGTGCACCGTCTATGCTCACGTTAGGAATCTAACCCAACCTTATTGCTTCGCAAAAGAACTCAACCAAATGCTGGAAAAAAACGGAATGAGCAAAATGTGGTCTCCGGGCGACCCTCCATCAGGAGACGTCCTCTAGCTGAAAATGGTTTATAAAAGTGCAAATGAGATGGACACCAACAAGAAGTAATAGAGAATAAAACTCAGAACTTAAAGCTGATGCTTGAAAACCCACGCAGGTTCAACCTAATAGTAAATTTACGAAGAGAAGCGAAACGGTGGAGCCGGCATCAACGGAATCCACTGAATCCTCTGACTCTTCCGACTCAGAAGACCCTAAAAATAAATAAACCAAAAAGGAGAAGAAAACCAAATAAACCGTTCGATGCGGACAGGATTAATCTCACCATTTATGCGTCCGAGAAATTCCCCATCCCTGAAAATATGGACGAAACAAAATGTCTAAACGGAGTAAATAATAAATTATATAAATGGGAGTACGACGCATCGATCGAGGTTTACGTGTTTGTGGAGACCCTACTACGCAAGAACGTTACTCTATAGGAAGATTCGTGTGAGTAGGTCTCCAACACAGAATTTTTAAAAAAGAGGAAAGGAAGAAAAAGAAACCACCAGAAACACCTTTAGAGAAACACTAGCATGAAGAACGTAAACAATAGATTGGGGATTCTGACACTCAACAGTAATAGATGGGAGGGAAAAGCAATGGCATATGGAAACATATTCCGTGTGCTTGATCCGAACATGGGACTGATAACGGAGTACGGTGTTGGCACCAGAAAGGGTCAACTCAAAATGCCGGGATACAGAGTGCTCATGAAGAATTACTCAGAGGAAAGGTTCAATGGTGCTACAATAGCTGTTAGAGGAAACATCACGTTCAAACGTCTCCAAGAATTGGATGAGTCCTTTGTGGCGATACAACTTCCCACATTGGTGGGGAACCTCACGATAGCTGCAGCCTATCAACACCCTCGCCGAGCCTATCTACCCGTCCCAAACTTATTTACACTTTATGGGCACCGAATTATGGCATTTTTAAGGGGCGACCTCAATATCAGAGGCTGAATGTAGGAGTACTATGGTAGAACCAACGAAAGAGGCCGAAACTTAGAAATGATAATGGACAAGAAAAACATCCAGGGGATAGAGCCGGATTTCCCGCCCTACATGACTAACAGATCAGCAACCAAACCGGATATTATCATAACAAGCGGAGGCTTCCCCGTGAACTACCATAGAGAGTCGGGCCCAACAACTCTCAGCGAGCACATTGCGATATTAACAACAATTTTACTCGCACCGCTCCAGCTGCCAGTCACAACACGTAAGAACTACCTTGCCAAGAACTACAAGACTATACTCCGACAATCGCCCCAGCCGACCTGAGCGAGGCTACATTGGAAGAGATCGACGATGAACTCGAAAGAGTAAAGATTTCTATCATCGAAGATGACCAAAAGTTTTTCCCAGAAATGGAGGCAAAACACTACCCTAGCCCAGATGGACAGTGAATATGAAGAGGATCGCAAATGTGCATAGAGAAGTGTACGAAGAGATTTGACGGGAAGTTCCAAACCGGGAAAGAAGCGCGCTACTACGCCGGCTAAGCTCCGAAATAAAGGATGCAATAAACATCTAACAGGCTGAGATCTGGGACAACCTTATAGCTAGAATAGACAGTGAGGTGACCCCGGCCAAATTCTGGCACCAATCAGGAAACTGAAAGGTTTACAAAGAAAGGAAAAGGCTCGGATCAAAGAGGACGGGAAATATATAGAGGACATGGTGGTTCTGGAGGGAAGATACAGAACATACTGGAAGAAAGTCTTTTCTATCACCGAAGAAGACAACGAAAAATTCGACTAGGAATTAGAAGGCCGTCTGATTGACGATCTAAATCAGATAATATACCGCAGGCATCCACACCACCACGCGGACATGGGGAGGGAGATGGTTGACCAAGGTCGTCCAATAACAAAAGAGGACGTCATGGCCACTGTGAAATCCTTCATACAAAAGGCACAAGCCTGGGCGAGAATCACCAAAAGCAATCTGGAAAATGTCCCACAGCAGATCATTCAGTGAATCACCTACATGTTTATCGCTTCCCTGAACACGGGGTACTTCCACGCCGGTCTAAAGGTGTCCAAAATCATCTTTTACCGAAGGTCGTAAGCCGCCAGATCAATTCGTGAATTACAGACTAATCTCCTTTCTTGAGTTCGTGGGTAAATCTACGGAAAAATCCTAGTAAACCGGCTTCAAGAACAACTAGCCAAATTGGGAGCTCACAAATCCCTGCAGTACGGGTTCCTAAAGGGGCGAGGAAAGGAAACTGCCCTCGCCCTCCTAACGGAGAAAATAGCCCACTGCAAAGCAAAGGGAAAATAAGTAGAGGTGGTGCTGCGCGATGTACAAAAATCCTTCGATAAAGTTTAGACGAGGGGTCTCCAATTCAAGATCCTGAACCTTCAGCAGAACCCACTCCTGGAAAGGATCCTCTGTGACTATGTTATGGAGAGAAAAGGCCAATCTCCATCTAGGGCTTTACAGGACCCTAAATCGAACTCATGGCGGCAGTTCTACAAGGCAGCTGTCTTAGTCCGTTGCTGTACATCGTGTACACAATAGATCTCCCTGCTCCGGTGCGGGACGACACGATGTATCTGCAATTTGCAAAGGAGATCACACAAATCGTATTCAGCTTCTATCGTAAAGCCGGAGTTCAAGCAAGGGATACAGCTGCCGAAATAAACAACATTAATAGATATGAAAGGTTAAATTTGGTAGTGCATGGATAAGAAGATGGGAAGAGATTGAAAATGAAGGTAGAATCTAAAGTGAAAAGAAGTGAAATAAAGAGAGAGAGAGTGAGGGGGAGAAAGGGAGAGATAGAGAGAGGAGAAGAGAGATAGTGAAAATGTTTGTGAATATGAAAAATGATATGAGTGAACATGGGAACAAAAAATCGATTGCGGTTCAAATTTAAAGAAGTGTTATTAGAAGGTGAGTGCATAGGCTAGATATGTTTGTTACAGAACTTAAATTACAAAGCAAAACGATGTGTAGTAGAATGGTAATGTGCAATGTGAGGGAAGAATGAGAAAGAAGCTCTCAATTACAAAGCCTTTAAGTGCAGATGAGAATGTCAGAGATATGCGCAATTTAATGAATACAAGGCGAAACTAGGAGTGAATTGAGTATTTGACCGCATAAAACATGAGAAAATGAATAATGTGGACAAAAAACAGATGAGAATCTTGATGACACATGAAATTATTCGAGGAGTAAGTAAGAAACATGAGAAATCAATAGTTGTGTGAATATCAAGGATAAGAATGCGAGAGTATTTCTGAACAGTGAGCTCAAAAGTAGACGGCACGAGTAAGTTACGAGTTGTATAATCTAGTTATAGATAACTATGCAAGAAGGTGTTAATGCTAGGAGATTCTCCCCAAAAAAATGATGTAGCTGAAGTAGATGATATAAAACTTGCATTCAAGAACTACAAATGGCTAAAGATGTTGAGTGTTGCAGGCTAGGGGCCGGGAACAAAATTTAGATTGGGTATAATACTATGTATTCCTGGAGACATAGGTTGTTTGCTCATCATTAAAAGTCATTCACGCGTATGCGTAAACTTTCCTGCGTGCACGGTAAAATGTTTGCCCATTGAACGTCTATTTGATGATAATCAGAGAGCGAAACTTCCCTGAATCTCGATCCACCCAACAAATAATCATAATTATCAACAAGAAAATATATTTTTGTGCTACAATATAAGAATTTCAACTCCATCCGACGACTTTCTACAACGACAAGGCTTAACTTGACTAATCGGAGGCGTCTTTCCACTTGGTAGCGCTGTAGCACAAGGATATGAGGGGTGAACTGGTGGACTCATGAAATTAGGATGGTAATTTGATGAATTGTATAAAGAATATTTACGTTGTATGTAAATTATATGTTTGGGGAATAGATAGCCGTAGTGATCCCGTCATAGCTGTTTAATAAAGTTATGGATTGACAACTGAGAGAATTACACATTGTAAATAAGGAAAAGTCGTGAAAGATTAATATTTAATAGTGAGAGATGGGTTTTCTCTTGGTTGTTTTTAGCTAATGACCCGGTGTTAATGGCTGAGGCTGAGAGGGATTTAACGAAAAGTTACAGCACACTTACCCCAGCGCTCTGAAGGGCCATTCGGGGGGATTAAGTGATCGCTGGTTTTATGTTTAATAGGGCATAAAAGGGTGGAAAGTTGAGGTAGGTGGGTCAGTAACGCTGATACTCGTCGACCTCACAGTGTGGAAAGGTCGTCGATGTGGTTGTTAAAAGTTAAAATCCAACAAGGGTACCTCCTACCGAATATTTTTTTTTACCGTTCTAACAGGAATGGTGGATAGAACAGGCTCCATAGGTATATAGGCCGATAATACAGGCTCATTTTAGATACGGGGCACGCAACTCCCCTTATATGCTTTCCTTTTTTATTTTGCTTTTTACTACAAAAAGAAGTAGCCTTGAGAGTGCCTACTGGTATAGTATCCCATGAGACCTCATAAACCTAAAACCTCTGTACGTCTGTCTCTTCCCCTATTCGGGTTTACATACCTACAGTCGTTTTTACGTATAGTTATACACATCCATACAAGTATCCTAAGTAAAGGTTCTGGATTCTGACGTGAACAATCATTTCGGCAATAAGAACTGCTAAAAGCTTCTATAATGCTTTGAAAGAGGCAATTAGCAACGGAATGTATAAGTTAACTCCCTTTATTTTTGGATTATCGCTTTTCCCTCAGTAATTAGCCGACCAAAACCAGTAACACAGCACTAAATAGCCGAGAATTGGCGCCCTAAGCAAATCTCCAGTAGGGAATAGGAGTTTTAATGTATATGACAGACAAGATGGGTTCAGTCATATACAATTGGCTTATCCTCGCTTTCACTATGAGTAATGTGAACTCATCACCAACGATATTTGTTTGGACGGCTTATCACCAAGTTTATTTGTATAGTAACTTGTCTCCAACTTTGTATGGTAAACCAATTACCAAATTAACAAACTATTGGCTCCCGAAGGGATCGCTTACGATGGAATAGTAGGTTTAAGATAATTATTTAAGGTAAATAGTAGGCTGAAGAAGATATTTGCTTATTTGACAACTTCAGTTTATGCATTTATTTATGTTTATGTATTTAATATTTTATCTCGTAATCCGACTTTTAGAGAAATATGTCTTTTACTAGGAGTAAACTTTCTGCAACTGTGCTCATGAGGCTTTTTGGGAACGGGCAAGGCCTATCATCATTTGAAAATAACATAGTTATAATAAATGTATGGCGGAGAGGTATAGTGTTTCTTTTATCATTAAAAGTTAAACAAATCTGTAAAATTTGGAAAAAAGGAAATCTATGGTCAATCAGGTGTTAAAAGTATAAAAAGTGGATTTAGAGATAGCCTAAAATATATCTTATAGAGGCAAATAACTCAAAAGTAGTACATAGTGTTCAAACACTGGTGAGCGTAGATGCCATAATAAGAAAATGAAAAAAAGAAGACGAAAAGCAAAAACAAAAAACAATACAGAGGGAGAAAAAAGTCACGTGAGCCAAGTTGGACGTCTCCATGGAAATATTAGAGTGTGGAGAGTGATTTCAGCCAAGCGTCCTGAACCCAAATAATTGATGGGCGTAGATTCTTCTAATCATCTTTAATTTTGTGTTTTCCTGTGATCAAGGCTAGCATACCTAGAAAACTTCTCGCTATAACTTAGAATTAACTTTACATCAAATTTTTTAACAATACAAATTTGAGAGACCGGCACATCTTATTTACCTAGATTTAAAAAATTCTTTGTACATATTAATGTTTTAATGACTGCAAGAAAAACTGCTTTGCTTCATAATTGTTCAAATAGATTGAAACTTAATTGCCTGAAGGATAACTAAGACCGGCATTTAATGGCATTTATTCAAAATTGGATTGTCAAATCAGTTGAGTTATAGCGCTTCACTACTCTTAAGTTCTTCATAGTAACAGAAACAAAGACTAGAAATAAAGAGGAACGCCGGCATAAATTCGCTAAGGACTAAACATTACGCTATTATCAGCATGCTTGAGACTCTAAAAATTTAGATATTTAGTTAAACCTCGCGGGCATCTGCTTGAAGTGCGCTTTAAATTCTGTGGCCGACATTCGCATACTCACCGTTGCCTGCCGGCACACCCACTTGCTCACCCAACCGCACTACTGTAATGTGAAAACTGTATCCTCTTAATCCTTCATGATACACTTTCCATTACTCAATAGTGAAATAAATCTTATATTTTATACCTACCAAATTATAATTCAGTAACTATCTCAAGGAATTTAATTTTTTCATGATAGTTTTTTATGCCTGGCCAACGCCGGATATCTTTGCTATGTGATTTAAATTGGAGCGGATGTGAGGACGAATGATATTCAAATTGTGGAATGGATAGGGATTGAACCTGAATGAGATTATTATTGTATTGTGTTTGAGAAATAAGATTCAAATTCAGGATGATATCAGCACAAATGAGATTCCAATTAGGAGAATACAAATACACATATGTTTCAAATTGTGGGGGTTCTAAGACGAGAGAGTTTCAAATTTCCACGATTGATTTAATTGGCAGGTTATATACTTATGAGATGCTACATATGGAAAAGGTATGGGATTCAAATTTCAGGGGTTGTCATCAGGACTGAGATTGTTCAAATTACATGCAATGTCTGCGCAAATTTTATTTAAATTTCAAGAGGAGGAGAGTAACACAAATTCAAATTGCGAAATATTTAAGCGCGAATGAGATTAAAATATATATATATATATATATATATATATATATATATATATATATATATATAATATATATATATATATATATATATATATATATATATATATATATATATATAATCGTATAGTTGAAAAGTAAATTTTCTTCGTAACATGTTTTATTGAAGGTAGCTGCTAACTAATCGTTAATTATTTTCCTTTCGAGTCTCTCGATTTGTCTTAAGTTTCGCTTTTGGCTTAACGAAATTCTTTATTGGCCTGACGCGTTTCGATATATATATATATATATATATATATATATATATATATATATATATATATATATATCGGATTGCATTTGGCCAAAAATTTGTTACACTGATATTTTTATAAGCTTTAGAGAGGATTACGTGTTCAATAGAAAAATGTTTTGTGAAACAAACTTGAAGTTCTACTTTTTAGCGTGCGCCATTAAAACGGCTTTTCCATTGTGTGTAGGTGTGTCTAGATCGAAGTGAAAAGATTCGAGATCTTCCTCTCCGGCTTGTGGCTACATTTCGGACACCAGCAAGTAGCTCAAGTCCATTAGAATAACCAAACACAGTGTCGCGGAGAGGCTCAAAAGCGGCGAAGACTTCAAAGATCAACCTCTTTTAGGCAAACCTCAAGTTGTCAACCATTTGGTTGTGACACAGGCCTTTGAAAGTGCTTGAAAGATCAAAATTACAGTGCTCTCTCGAAGAAGAACATCTCGGTGGTCATGGTGTCCAGAACTTGAGTTGCGTGTAAAGCCCTCATCTTACCAACCGTATACGAGAAAAAGACCTTCTCAACGACTTCAAGAGCCATGCCAATCGAATTCTCATTTATTTAATAAAAAAATTCAAGGTTGAACCGATCACCAACCAACAGCACGACCATTTTGGCCAGGACGTCACCAGGTCTGCTACGTCTCCAGAACCAAGCGGCTAGCCTCCATGATGATGCTCTTCGTCATAGCTTCGAATGGTGAGAAGATGTAGGTAGTGTGGTTCGCGGGCATTTACTTGCACACCGCTTACGATTACAGCGACATCTTGGCCACGAATTTCCTGCCCTGGGCGAGAATAATCACGAAGAAGAAGGGCTAAGGCTTTCAGCAGGATGGTGCCCCAGCCCAAAGAGCCAAACCAAGCAAGAATAGTTGTGGTTGATAATGACCTTCAAGTCGAATGAATTTTGATCGCCTCAGTCGCCTGAACTCAATCCTATTGACTAAAACATGCACGTGCATGTAGAGGTAAATGTCTGTGAGGTCCAGGACAGCAACGTCGACCAGCTGAAGTACTCACTCAACCGACGGGCCAATTTGAGGTCTCACCCAGAGCACGTGCCGAAGGCGGCTAAATTAATAAATATTGCAATATAGCATATTTATATGCTAAAACAATATAAATGTGCGTAACAGGACTTTTGCAAAAACTTGGTATATATTTAACAAATCTTGCATTCCACATGGCCTCCTACTAGGATATATATATATATATATATATATATATATATATATATATATATGTACTGTATTTTACATTATTATGATAAATCGCGGTGCTAGAGAAATAGAAAAGAAAATTATAACATGTCCAAATCAAATGTTTGATAGAAAGGTGAAGTTCAAGAAATTATGCGTAATTTCAATTTCTGGAAATTTTTTAGCACTTTAAAGGAACTAATAAAGTACTCCGATTTATCCACAAAAACATCACCCTTTAATTGTAAGACATAAGCGTAATGCATCCTATGAGTTTCTGGCTCTGCCCTATTTGTTTTATTTAGTCTTTTTCTTGCCTCGCGATTATAGAAGAGGTTAATCGTCACATTCTCATCCTAAAAGGAAACCTAAAAAAGTTGACTTGAATTTGCAAGAAACTAGAGAAAATAGAAGAGATTAATCGTTCTTTCAACATCTTTAAAGCCTATCACTATGTTAAAATGCTAACTTACGAGTATTTCGACGAGATATAAAAGAAAGATCGTTAAGCAATGGTCTTCAAATCTTAACCACATTTAAAGTTCTTTCGCTCTAAAGGCGTAAATACGTGGAAATGTCTTCCTGCAGAGCTTATTTTAAGCAATGTATTAAATAGTTCTAAAAATAACTTAGATAGCCATTTCAAAAGATCTACCACATCATTTAAAACAATTTCCATCCACCGACTCATTGGGGAAAAAATTTTTATATCTTGACCAGGAGAAAACAGGCGGCAAAGAACTCCCCATTAGAACTGGCCAAACAATTTCAACTAATCTGACTCCACCTGAAACTGGTTTAGATTAAGTAGGGTCCGCTAACCAAATAGTTTGTTAATTTTTTGATACTGAAGTGAAATTTAATAATATGATTAACCGAAAAAAGGGCAAAAACTTCAGATTGCAAGATCACATAACTTAACTGGAACAAGCCTTAATCTCACAAAAACGGTGATGCGAGGCTGTAATCGAGACTTCCTTAATTCATAGCTGAGGGAGTTTATGTGGTGCCACTGATTTTCAAATGATCCTTATAAAAAACAATGTATTCTTATTTTATGGTCCTCTTAGGAATAGAAAACCCAATCAATACATGTAAATTTGCTTCTCTTGACATGAGCCAATCTTCCCTCAGTAAATCATAAGAATTTTAATAAAATATTGGGCATGGTAACTATCTACTCATAGGAACTTTTAAGATTATATATATGCACTGGATAGCTTCGCCTCGAGCTTAATATGGCATAAATGGTGTGGGAGAGTGGAATAGTTTTCATGGCGTTTAAGCGAGGAGTAGACCCCTTTCTATGGGAAACTGGTAGAGTTCGATTTCTTGACGTTTTTAAACAAGCAGTCAGGGACTCAGGACTATTTCTCATCTTGAGGCTCGGTGATAAATGTAAGTATTTCATAAAGTACCTTAAATTATTGAATCTTTTTAATCCTCTCAGTAACTCATTTTAAAGACGTGAATTAGGCTATAAAATTGGACGTGGGGAATTCTATACTGCAAAGGTACAATTGGATCATTGTTAAACACAAGAATAATGAATCAATCAAGTTACATCAAATGGAAGTGAAACACATCAAATAAAATCAATAAATATTTATATTTCATTTAAAGTTTCTTTAATTTGACCCCATTAACAAAGAGGATATTAGAACGAAACATGGAAATGCGCTTAAGCCCCGCCCTGTTTTTTTATAATGCTTATTGGCATGAGTGTATAAGATTAATCGAACTTTCTTTTTGCAATGTATAACCTCTAAACACTTACCTCTATTCTGTATTACCACTCAAATTAAATCACAAAATGGAGAAAGAATTGTACAAATTTTGAGCTTTGCAAAATGAATAGTATTCCAAGTTCATTAAACAAAAACAAAATCAGAATTAATATTTAAGAAATAGCACTCTAGCAATTTGAAAATCAATGCCATTTATTAAGTAATACTTATATCTTTCTCATATCTTATAGAAAGACTATAAATTTTTCGGTTACCTAATCAACAAATAAAACTGCGACTGCCTTACATTAATTATTAATTAATTGATTGAATAAATGAGGCTGAGAGATAATATAACAAATCAAATACAGCAGGTTTATTCTCAACTATCACACATTCAAGCCTCGTTTTTTTCATCAGAGCCGTTACGCGCCTCTGATCACCGCCTCAACATATAAAGAATTTTAGGTTGATAACTTTCGACATGTTGTGAATTGAAGTTCCATTTTTGAAAATGTAAGAACACTTCCGTTATACAGGGTGTCCCTAAAGTCTGGATACATGGGCAAAATGCATATTTTCAATAAAGAATGTACTACATTTTATTTTATATGAATATTAATAAATATCATCTTCAATGTTATTTACACCATTTGTGATGAAAGTTTTGGTGCGCCTTGCGAACTTCAGATGAACCATATTCATTAATTTCATATCTCCGTCAATTTCCTCAAATGTCTCATATATTTTATCTAATTGTGTACATTTTCCTCTTCAGCATACCCCAGTCCTAGAAATCAAGTGGAGTAAAGTCTGGTGAATGAAGAGACCCATGTGATATTTCCTATGTGGCCAGACTTTGGGGACACCATGTATAATACCTCACTGCCATTTATCCGTGTAGTGTCTTTAAAATATTGGGTCATGAGTACCGGAAAGAATTTCCCAGACAAGGCATTTAACTGACTTTGGAGAAAATGTCAGAGCATATTTATCAAAAGAGGAATGAGGCTGTTGTATTAGTTCATTTGTTATAGAGACTCAATATTCTCCAGCTAATTGGATTGAAAGTTGCTAACTAGTTCGCCAAAATCCAGTAGGCGGTGTGCATTAAATAGAAATCATAAAATTGAGTTGTTTACATGATGTAGTCAAGTTATTTGAGAGGACGCAAATAAAAGATGCTAGAATCAATTTATTTCTTTTATAAATCATGTGGCAAATCAAGCATAATTGGATTTAATAAATAATACGGTAGATATTAAAAAGAAATTTGTAGGTGGATAGAAGAGTGTTTGTGACCTGAGAGTTTAACATGACACTTAAGGCTTCAGTTTCCCGTCAGGCAGATTTGAAAATGGGGAGTAATATATTTTTATTGCTGAAGGAGGCTTCCCATTGTTCTCTAAAGATGTCAATAAGGTTTTAGAATATTTTAATAGGACTTTTTCACTTGGGAATGAGGGGGCTACTAGTAATGTGATCTGAAGAGACTACAAACGGCACTTCCAAATTGCTAATTCAACCAAAAAACCTTGACAGGTAATGAATTATAATTCGTCATTTAACAGTGTCTTGTAGTATGGTTTGGTTTGTTTCACTGTGATCGTGCTGGACATAACGCTCCTTCCCTAAGTGCACTAGAAATGAGAATAAAAATGAAGAAAAACGAGTCATGTAAGATGACGATACCAGAGGGCAAACAGATGATTAATGAGCTGAGACTGGTGCTGCAGCTAAATCATAGAGGAACAGCGCCTTTAATTCAACGTGTTGATAACGTTAGGTTGATTTATTTACGTAAATTAATTAGTGAAATTGCATTAGTATCTTAAATTTGCATTTGAAAGATAACTGGCTTATCGGTAAGGCGCTGGTCCCCTTATCAAGCAGGCAATTTTTCGCAGATGTGCTCGATTTTTCTGAACTTGGTTAGCCTTGAAGAATTTTGCTCTTGCACGATTCATCGCAACAATATTATATTTTGTTCATATGATTTGTTTAATTATTATTTATAACTAATTAATACCTCAAGTAATTCCTCTCTTATTAGGTTATACATTAGCGAGAAATTTCATCTCTCTTGATGACGGTGGATTATGCCCTGTTGGTAGAGCCCTGTTGAGGGTCTCCGCTCCTGAAGTTGCTCCTCTCACTGAGTCAGTGTTCCTGTGGGATCTCCATGGTCTTTAGTTCATCTTCGTTTAGCATATAGGTTAATTTGTGCCATATTTTATTCGACATATTGTGAAGGGATACATTAATAGCTGGCATATCTATTTCTTAGTGAAGCTCACTTATTTCTCTACTTTCCCTTCTCCTCGTATCCGTTATAATATACGTAGCCGAGTTCTGTATTCGCTGAAGCTTTTGAATGTTCGTTTTACAAAGCCCATTCAGTGGGATTGCTGGATAGAGCAGAGTGGCCATACATAGAGCGTTGTAGACTTTGATTTTGTTGTGTATTCTCAGGCCTCTGAGCTGAAATAGTTTAGATAGGTTGGCTTTTGCTAAGTTGACTCTTTCTCCAACGTGTTTGGCATACATTTGCCAGATGATTTTAAGTCCTAGAACTCTTCCTTTGTTCTCGTATCGGTACCTATTTCCATTGACCTCTACTCTGTAAGTTCTGCGTCTGCCCAACGGTACCATGGAAAATTTATCCGCGTTTGTGCGGTTTTTCCATTTGTGCTCGAAGTGGTTTATATTTGCAATCTCAGTCGCTGTGATCCTTGCCATGTTTCCGCCGTGCCTATAGACGCTATTCAACACAATTGTAATGTCACCAGCGAACTGTTTTTTTTTTGTAGTCTCGTATACTGATTGCGGTAGATCCATATTATAATTACTATAAAGCGTGGGAATGATGCAGCCCACTTGTGGGATCCCTTGTGGCACTTCGAATATTGGTCCATCGTATTCTTCCATTGAAATGAAAGCTTCCCTATTTGTGATGTAATCGCAAAGGCACTTCGTGAGAGCTTGGGGTAGTCCTAGTCTCCTGATCTTGAATTTGAGTCCGATCCTCCAGACCTTATAAAAGGCTTTTTGGACGTCTCTTATCATGATATCGGTGTAATATATTTCAAACTTTGCCTTTGCGATTATTTCTACTAGTTTAACGAGTGCCGTCTTAGTGCTCCTGCACTTTCGGAAGCTTGCTGATGTTGTGGAATCAGAGATCTTTCTTCTAAGTGTCTCCTTAGTCTGTTATTTATTGTCCTTTTGAGCAATTTTGTCACCGTCTCCAGAAGTGTTATCGGTATGAAGTTCCCTGGTCTATTTGGAGGTTTACCAGGTTTAGGTAGAAATATAATTTTTCCCTTCTTCAAGGAATCAGGGAAATAGCCTACGCTTATAGAGGCCTCGAAAAGAGCGACTATTTTTCGAGGAATGAATCCGGTGGGCGAATTAGGTTCTCTCTAGCAATTCCGGATTCCCCTGCGACCTTCTGTTTTGTGCTGTTAAGAATGCAATTAAATTCTTGGAGGGTTATTGGTTCGATTCCTTGTTCTTCTAGCGCTGTTGGGGATTTAGAAATTTCAAGGACGATCTCGTGACGGTTTTGTTCTAATTTTCCAACCACTCTCGGCTAATGCTCCCGGTCGAAGTCCATATTCTCTTCTGGCGAGATATCCAACACTCCTCTCCAGGATTCTCGGAACGCAGCTTCGATCTTGCGGGGTTCATTTACTGTTACGCCTTTACGTTGGATATAGTATCTGGCTTATGGACGTCTTTTGCCTATTGTAATGCTAATTTTATTCCAGAACGCTTTTAGACTTAGCTCTGAATCTATTTCCTCGATGAACTGGTCCCACCTAATGTTCGTTTCTCTAGCTATTGTTTGTATCAGTTCATCTTTAATCCTTTGTAAACGCGCCCTGTCGCCTCTTTGGGGGCCAAGTCTCTCAATAGCATCTCTTAGTTCCATGTACTGGTATTCAAGAGCTGCGAACTGATCTGTTATGAGGGGGTGCGGTAGTGTTCTAGAGGTTGATAATGGTACGTGTTTTTTGTCTGCTCGTATTAACGCGTCCATTACTCTGTCAAATCCAGACTCTATTTCCCAGAAAGTCGTTTCGGAGAGGTCTTCTTGTTGATGTTCATCTGGCTCTTCCGCGTAAGCTTCCCAGTTGGCACTCTTATAGTGTTTGCTTGGAGGACATGATACTTGTATTGGATCTAATGAAAGTGTCAGGACAATCATTTCGTGATTGCTCACTGACGGGGGACCCCTCTCTATCAGATAGTTGGGCTCTAGGTCTGGGGATGCGAGCACGGTATCGGGTTTGGTGGCTCTAATTTGTCCAATGAAAGTCGGAAACCCCGGCCCGATTCGAGCGACTATGTTCCTTGCCAGAAGTGTATCTAAGTTCTTTCAACTTTATTAAAATTGCCTGTGTATTCGGATGGTCTGGTTCGGGCATTAAAGTCGCACATGATCAATGCCTGGTTCTTTTGCCCGAATATATTCAAGAGGTTGTGGAAGGGCAAAACCCCCTCCTTAGGGGTTGGTACCCCGTCATAATGTTGAGATCCCAAGTGCTGGTTTTTACACTGATCGCCAGGTAGGACTCATCCAGTTCATTGAGCTTAGTAAATCTAATATCGTTCCTTACTGCTATTGCGACGCAGTCATAGTTAATTTCGTTTGTGTTTTTTGTGATTACTGTGTAGTTGAAGAGCTTGATTTTATTAGCTGATGGGTCTACATTAATTTAATTCAAGAGGATTATCTATAGGTTCTCTTTCAATTATGTGTTACTTAGGACACTCCTATTACTTTCTCTCCTCTTATACAACTAGTATTCATGGTAGCTTAGAGAGCCGCTTTCCATCTATCACATGTCACCTTCTTTCTAATAATTCTACTCTCATTGAAATATAGCTACCATGTTTTTTCTGAGCTGTAAAAGCTACTTGGTCTACCTGCGTGTAAAGAGGTCTTAGGTGTGACATTGACATGCTGAAGCGTGCATCCAGATGATTGCGTCCCTTCCAGGACTCATTATCCACATATTAGTGACCTATCAGTCCCAACGTCCGTAGGATGACGTGAGGCAAAATATATTGCCCACATTTTTATTTCTTCTTTCACCATTTGTTTACAAATCTCCCCTTAATAACTTTTGGTGGAAAATGGTGCCTTTGATAGTCCTTCATTCTATTTTTCTATATATAACCACGATTTAATTATTGGCCTTGAAACAAATTCTACCGTGATGGCAGAAAATATTGGCAGCAAACTATCGCTGTTTCGTAGACTCAATCAATGGCGCACCAAGTTCTTTGCAAGATTACTCTCCACCATTTATTGCATAAAGCTTTGTATTTTGTAGTTAAGACCAACAACAAGGTAATATAAACTCCCACACTTCCCCCAGTAAGAGAAAAAGCACCCAGATTTTTTATTACTAATTCATGGAGCAATTTGGAAAATTGAAAAAGTTTTCTTTTTGAGATACATTAAAAAATGAACTAAAGAGGAAGTAAAAGAGGAAAGCACTGGGAAGGGTTAAAAGAGGAGAACTATTGGGGAAATAGATACGGATTAATAAAAAGAGGCTTTAACAGGTTTCTATCTTGTTGGATCTAAATTAATGTCCAATTTTATGGTGTATAATACAAGTAAAAAATATATGACACTGAAATATTTAATTAAACATAACCTCCATTTCTTCCTATAAACAAAACCCATCTGCGAACAAAACTATAAATGCCTTGCATGTAAAATTCTTTAGGGTTTGATGCAAAATAGGAATCCAACTCGTTTTCAACCTCTTCTCTTAATGTCAACCTAAGACCATCGAAATGGTTCTGTGATCACCTAAACAAGAGTCATTGAGAAGGAGCAAATTCAGGAGAATATGAAGGACAAGTAATATTTCTCCAGTCGAGCTCCTCTAAGATATGTTTGCTAAGCAAATCTGTGTGAGGGTGGGCATTATAGAAATGCAAGATGACACTACTTCTATTGATTAAGTGGTGTAGGCTTGGCCAAAGGTGGCGTCAAACGAGGAGATGATTGATTCAAAATACGTAAAATATATTATTCATATTTCGGTAATTAGAATTGTAGGAAATATTTTCCAATCTTGAAAGCCTCGTCTGAAGTCTTTCACTACGGGAATGCCACCATAAGAAATATGCCAGTGTAACCCATAAACAGGAGGACACAACCTCACATAGAGCAAAAAGTTCAAGACTGGCGCTAAGAAAATATAAAAAGGGTTCTGGTCAAAAGAACTTTGGCCTCCAAGTTCGCTAGATTTAAATTGTTGAATTGCAAATTGGATAAATGCTGGGAGCAAAGATCAGGTAAATCTTGGCGCGCCCCTTGAGATTAGCTCTTTCGTATACCTCGTCGAATCATCAACAGAAAAGGTAATATTGAGTACTAGTAACATATTCTCTACTTTATGTTTCCAACCTATAGAAAGAAAAAATGAACGAAAGAGAGAATGAATGAAAGGAATAAAAGAATAAAACGATAAAAGGAAAAATAAATAAATGAAGAAAAAATAGAATAAGAAAGAATTCAAGCAAGAAGAAAATAATGAGTGGAAGAAAGAAAGAAATAGCCAGAATTGGTGAAAATTGCTAAGCTTTTATTGTCCATAAATACTAATATCGAATGATCTCTCTCAAGGACAAATAAGAATTGAACACGAAAAACGATATCAAATAAATTCAAATACATTCAAAAATTGTCCCTAAATCCAGACCATGAGCATTAAAGACCCTGAAAAAGTATGCATAATATTCTTCTACAAATATTTTAGATTTTCGCATACTCCAAGTGTACCCTCCTTGATTAGACTTTGGGGTCTGTGTTGCTAGTCTCAAATTGTCAAAATATTCGATCTGGGCTCAGGAAGGCTTCTATACTGATATACTCTAACATTAAAAAATCATAAGTTAATGTAGGGACCCCAACCTTATAAACCCCACTATTTTGGAGATTAACCACCTTTAACCGCTTTTTATCGCCCTAAACACCTGCCAAATCGACTTATACCCATCTTGATTAATGCGGAGAAAACTACAATCCAAAAAAGTGTATGATCAATTTTTGTATCTACTTTAAAACTTCTTTGTTTGAAATATTTTATGTTTCTTTAAAAAAAATCATAAATGCATTTTACGTGAAAATAAAATGATAACATCATTGTTACCCGCTTTTATCAAGTATAAAGATGAGACGTGTTTAGTGTCGCAGTAAAGGCATTTTATAATTTTCAGTATTTTCAGATGTATCAAATTATTCTCAAGAGAGAAATACAAAGAACGTACGAAGAAATTATAATCGGTGCAATGTGCATCCACCATTGTATCTCTTTTTGCAAACCATTAGCTTTAATAGTTAATTTATACAATATACGTCCACGAAGAAATTACAGTGGTTTAGGTTTTATTTGCTGGTAGAAAAGAGAAAATGTATTCGGAGACATTTTCTTTTCAATACATTATAATGAATTAGGTCGAGACATATAGATAAAAATATGAATTGCTTCGCTCCTATACTCATTTACAAAGTGAAACGGAAGTATGAAGATGTGATGAATATGGAGCAAGTGCCTACAGTCATTTACAGTGAATTTTCTACCTCTTTGATGCTTCTGAGAGTTAACAGCAGCGTGAACCACGTTACGTCTCCTCATAGGGCCCAAATGTTCATGCAGATGTTTAACCTTAGGTTCTGGAGACTGTAGTCAAGTCTTGGATAGACCAACTAGCCGCGGGAAAGCCTGACGGTTTTTAGTAGTACTCTGCTCCCGCAGATAAAGCAAGGAATTCAGGTGCAGTTGTTAAAAAAGGTCCGCACCACTGATTCATAGACTTGTGGCATTCCAGCTTGATTTTTTCTTTTTTAGCTGTATTTAGAAGGATGTCAAAAAGGTCCCTGACAACACTTCAAGATCCCTATTAACAAGGGTTCCCTAACCTGGTCATGCACCAAGCTTAGGTCCCGCCTAGAGAATTTCATCATGGCAGATGTTGCCATTTTTGAATGATTTATGAACTATATACGAGGGGCGGTCAATACGTTTCGAGAATCGGTAGGGCAAAACAGAGGAAGCAGGATGACTGTTTGTGGGGGTGTTAAGACAAGCTATGACAAGTCAGGACCTGCAGCCGCACGCTCCTGCCTTGTCTATCTAAAAAGCAGTAGCTGATCGCAGATCGTCAGTCACAAATCTTTTAACAATGGAGAAGGTTGAGCACCCCCCAGTGATCAAATTTTGACCAAGGAAGGCAAGAATGCAAAAGAAATTCATGAACGCATGGTTGCAGCGTACACCGACACCGCCCCTTCCTATGCAACCATTGCTCGCTGGAATAGGGAGTTCTGCCATGATTGTGAGTCCGTTGAAGATGACCTCTGTCTAGGACGAACGTCAGACGTGACCAACGAGGCTAATGTGGCCCGTGTGGAGAAGATGATCTTCGAAAATCGACGGGTGAAGGTCGAAGAAATCGAGCGAGAACTTGGAATATCACATGGAAGTGTTATCAACATCATCCACGACAATTTGGCCATGACCAAGGTCTCTGCCCGTTGGGTCCCTAGAAACTTCACGCCCCATGATTTACTTCAACGTCGTCAAAGTCCACAAGGCCAGAGTTGCACAAGCTGCCCTGCGCGAGTGCGGATTCGAGGAACTTAATCATCCCCCTTCAGTCCAAATCTGGCCCCTAGCGACTACTTTTTATTTCTCCAGCTCAAGGCTGCACTGCGTGGACCCCGGTTTAGGGACGATGAACATGCCCAGCTCACCGTCCAGGAGTGGATTGAACAGTAGTCGGGAGATTTCTGGTTGTTGGGAATTCGAAGCCTCAAGGACAAGTGGCGCAACTGCTTCAAAGTCGAGGGTAGTTCTGTTGAAAAATAATAAAACACTTTTCCTCATATTTTGTTTCCTTATATCCGAATTGCAAAACTTATTGACCACCCCTGGTATAACATCCTCTTTGTGTGTAAATTCCCATGAGAATATATATTGGTTTGTTTAGTAAACAACTTGGTTTCTTTTTCCCGTCTAAACTTTGTATCGATTTAACTGAAACCACCAGTATTTTGTTAGGACAACAAACTGGTTCTTAATTGTATTTCTTCTGGGGACTACAATGACTCAAGATCAGAATTTATTAAACTTCTCCGGAATCATAGGATTCGGTTAAAGGTCACTCGAGGTTCCGCAAGAGATATTGATAAATAGGTTTATCATTTGAAAATGTACATTTTATTTAAAATTATTTTTTTCTAAATTAATATTCATAATTTTATTATCCACTTATGATATATTTTTTAAATATTCTTGGTTATTAATCTGTAATCCGTCCTATCATCAAATACTTTTAAATTAAAGCTGATTTTTATTGAATTTCTGTGTTCATACTTATGATCAAGAGAAATTATGTGATAAAACCGTATGAAGTCTCTTATAAAACAGTTTGAAGTAAATCTCTTATTTAAAATTGTTATCAGAAAAAATATATCGTGTTAACTTTGTGAATTTTAGTTTATGAAAGAAAAAGCTAAGTAAAGATTCATGATAATATTTCTGAATAGGTTCATTGAGACGAAAATTATTTAGAAGAGTGCACAAAGGTCAAATGGTTGAGAGACGCTGTTCTATAGCACAGGTTTCTTGAAAAGGACTATTTTAGAAAATGGACCACTTCTCGGACCAAGTTTGACCTGAATGCATCATCTCTAACGTAACATAACTTACCATAGATTTTTAACAAAGAAATCGCCTAAATGCCAATATTGATTTTGATATGCCACTATGAGATCCAATTTGGAATCAATCCTCGCCTAGTGTAAATCCCTTTTGAAGTCAGTCCCCTTTATAAATGATTAGCTCTAATTATAATCATTAATTCTCGATAAAAATCCACTTTGGATCAATCAACAAGAAATCAATATTTGATTTTATCCTTGCCGAGAAATAATTACTTTAAAACAGACTATATATTAAAAGGAACTAAGAATGAAAATCGACCCTAGTCAGAAATCGGGTGTGACTAAATTTCATCTCTTTCAGGTCTAAATGCATTTTAGATTTTGTCTCTCACGATTCGAAATTCCTCTTAGATTAACTCCTTGTTAGCCTTAGCTTTTAGAGGCTGAGAAATCTCAGATCTCCGAGAATTCAGTCGTTGCCCTGATGGTGAGTGGGAATGACCTCTACCTCCGAGGAGGCAAAGTAGGCCATAGCGAGAAAATTCTCAACACGGTCATGGGAGCCATGGACGACTGTGGATTGAGAACTCGCAAACGGGTCGTTGTAGGGATGCTTCCAAGAAGAGGTCCTAGCCAGACAGCTCACTCTAGGAACGTAACCCTGAACCAGTGCCTGTCTGACCTCTGTACGGCGGAAGGGGTCTTCTTTCTGGACCCTTTCCGCACCTTTTACGGTCGAAACGACCTTTACCAAAGGGACGGAGTGCACCTTTCATTTAAGGGAAAGGCTGTACTCTGTAACTTAATTCAGGATGTTGTAGAGCGGACACAGAGGAGCGTCCGACCAAGAGTGAAGGTGGACATAAGACAGTATGCCCGTGTCACTCCTGGAACGACGTTCTTAGATGTGGCAAAGAGGGGTTCTGCCACACAAAAGAAGCCGGGAAACGGAAGAACGTAGGGAGTCCTACACTGGGGGACTCCCTAAAAGTTCTTCTGTTCAACGCGAGGTCAATCAGGAATAAGTTTCTTGAGCTCCGTGGCCTCGTGCAACAGAGGAAGCTGAGATGGTGGCCATAACGGAGACGTGGATTAAAACCCCCACCTGAGATTTTGAAGGTGAATTCACGATTCCTGGTTACCAGCTCTTCCAGAAAGATGGGCCAGACAGAGAGGGTGGCGGTGTGATGTTGTATGTTAAGGATACTGTCAACTCGACGGATTGCAACATCGTATCCGACCATGAACTACTAGGTGTTGACCTAGAGATAGGTCCTGCCAAATACAGGACCCTGGTGCTTTATAGACCTCCTGCTCAACTCGTTGAAAAGGACAGAGATCTGTACCAGCTACTAGGAGAACTTGTCGAAGATAGAGTGTGTATAGTCATGGGTGATTTCAACACACAAGTTGACTGGGAAACCAGAGAACCCTGTGGCGAGAACGCACTACTCCTGGAGTTCGCGAACAACGAGTTCCTCAGTCAATGGGTTAGAAAGCCAACGAGAGGAAACAATATCCTCGACTTGGTTTTTACCTCTGAGGATGACATCGTTGAGGACCTCTCTGTTGGCGAAGAGCTCGGTAGCAGTGACCACTGACTAATTAGATTTGTAGTCAAAGTCCCCAAGGCAGAGCCTGCAACTAGTAAATCAAGAAAACTCGATTTGAGAAGAGCAGACTTTGCAGGTTTACGCGCGGGACTGACTGACGCGAGACTAGAAGAGTGCGAGGCTGTTGGAGATTCTTGGAACAGTTTCAAAACAACATTAATGAGTCTTCAATCGCGCTTTATCCCTCTAAAATGCCCCCGTCGGTACTCTGTTCAACCAAGGTGGTTTAATCGAGAAATCGGGCAACTGCTTAGGGAGAAGAGAAATGTGTACCGGCAATCGAAGATTTCGGGTGACTTTGACGAATACCGGAGGCTAGCCAGGAGAGTGAAGTCCAGCATAAGGGTGGCTAAGCGGTCTGAGGAACTCCTAGTGGCGAGACTTTGTAAAGAAAATCCCAAGGAGTTTTTTGGATATGTGAACAGCTGTAAACCAATCCGTCAAACGATTGGCCCTTTGAGGAATGAGGAGGGGATATTAAAGCATTCAGATGCAAAAAATGCTAACCTCCTCAAAGACTACTTCTCTTCAGTGTTTACTGAAGAGTGTGGTCCCATTCCCCAGCCGACGGATTCCTACTCGGGGGAAAAGCTGGAGGCAATGGACTTCACCGAAGGAGAAATAAAGAAAAAGATCGCTGAACTAAAGACGAATAAGTCCCCTGGACCGGACGGGTTTCTACCTAAAGTGTTGAAGGAAGTGTGCGATGAAGTATCACGACATCTGTGCGCTATCTTTAACATGTCAATCCGGACCGGATGCGTTCCTAGAGACTGGCGTGAGGCGGAGGTGACTCCTATCTTCAAGAAAGGAGACCGTAACCAACCGTCGAAATACCGACCTATCAGTCTGACTTTGATAGTCGGTAAACTCATGGAAAGCATCATGGTGGACAAAGTGACGTCGTATTTAGAGTCAAAGCTGCTACTTAGGAGTTCCCAGCACGGCTTCCGGAGGCAACGGTCATGCCTGACGAACCTTGTGGAATTCTTCCACCTTGTTTTCAGTGAGCACGAACGGGACAAGGCGGTATATGTGGTCTACCTAGACTTTCAGAAAGCCTTTGATAAGGTACCACACCGCCGCCTTCTCCGGAAAGTGTGAGCGCTTGGCATAGACGGAAAGGTAGCCAGCTGGATCGAGAACTGGCTAAGTGGCAGACGGCAACGGGTGGTGGTAAATGGACAGTCTTCTGAGTGGGTGCCCGTTACTAGCGGGGTGCCTCAAGGTTCTGTCCTGGGACCACTACTATTCATCATCTACGTCAACGACATGGACCGTGACATGGTTGCGAAGATTTCCAAATTTGCCGACGATACCAAGCTTGGTATGAACGTTACAAAGGATGGAAATACTGCCCGCCTGAAGGAAGATCTTGGGAAGATTGGAGAGTGGTCGGACACGTGTCAAATGCCTTTTAACGTGGGGAAATGCAAAGTGATGCATATCGGCCACAGGAACCCCCAATCCCAGTATATCCTTAAGGAAACTGCTATTGAATCCACGGACACTGAGAAGGACTTGGGTGTAACAATCCTTGTTGTTGACTCTCTTCATGTTGACAGAAGATTAATTTCTGGGCCAGACGTTGCACAATTAGTCCCGTGAACATATAAATCTAATTAATTTAATCTAAACCGAGTCATTATCACCTCTGGATGAACACATAAACGAAAATCTAAGGGGTCCGAGAAGTGGTCCATTTTCTAAAATAGTCCTTTTCAAGAAACCTGTGCTATAGAACAGCGTCTCTCAACCATTTGACCTTTGTGCACTCTTCTAAATAATTTTTGTCTCAATGAACCTATGCATAAATATTATCATGAATCTTTACTTAGCTTTTTCTTTTATTAACTAAAATTCACAAAGTTAACACGATATATTTTTTCTGATAACAATTTTAAATAAGAGATTTACTTCAAACTGTTTTATAAGAGACTTCATACGGTTTTATCACATAATTTCTCTCGATCATAAGTATGAACACAGAAATTCAATAAAAATCAGCTTTAATTTAAAAGTATTTGATGATAGGACGGATTACAGGTTAATAACCAAGAATATTTAAAAAATATATCATACGTGGATAATAAAATTATGAAAATTAATTTAGAAAAAAATAATTTTAATTAAAATGTACATTTTCAAATGATAAACCTATTTATCAATATCTCTTGCGGAACCTCGAGTGACCTTTAACCGAATCCTATGATTCCGAAGAAGTTTAATAAATTCTGATCTTGAGTCATTCTAGTCTCCAGAAGAAATACAATTAAGAACCAGTTTGTTGTCCTAACAAAATACTGGTGGTTTCAGTTAAATCGATACAAAGTTTAGACGGGAAAAAGAAACCAAGTTGTTTACTAAACAAACCAATATATATTCTCATGGGAATTTACACACAAAGAGGATGTTATACGCAGGGTGGTAAATAAGTTTTGCAATTCAAAAATAAGGAAACGAAATATGAGGAAAAGTGTTTTATTATTTTTCAACAGAACTACCCTCGACTTCAATGCACTTGCGCCACTTGTCCCTGAGGCTTCAAATTCCTGACAACCAGAAATCTCCCGACTGCTGTTCAATCCACTCCTGGACGGCGAGCTGGACATCTTCATCGTCCCTAAACTGGCGTCCACGCAGTGCAGCCTTGAGCTGGAGGAATAAAAAGTAGTCGCTGGGGGCCAAATCTGGCCTGAGGGAGGATGGTTGAGTTCCTCGAATCCGCACTCACGCAGGGCAGCTTGTGCAACTCTGGCTTTGTGGACTTTGATGGCGTTGAAGTAAATCATAGAGCGGTAAGTTTAAGGGACCCAACGGGCAAAAACCTTGGTCATGGCCAAATTGTCGTGGATGATGTTGATAACACTTCCATGTGATATTCCAAGTTCTCGCTCGATTTCTTCGACCTTCACCTGTCGATTTTCGAGGATCATCCTCTCAACATGGGCCACATTATACTCGTTGGTCACGTCTGACGTTCGTCCTAGACAGAGGTCATCTTCAACGGACTCACCACCATGGCGGAACTCCCTATTCCATCGAGCAATGGTTGCATAGGAAGGGGCAGTGTCGGTGTACACTGCAACCATGCGTTCATGAATCTCTTTTGCATTCTTGCCTTCCTTGGTCAAAATTTGATCACTGGGTGGTGCTCAACCTTCTCCATTGTTAAAAGATTTGTGACTGACGATCTGCGATCAGCTACTGCTTTTTAGATAGACAAGGCAGGAGCGTGCGGCTGCAGTCCTGGATAAATCATTCAAAAGGAGCAACATCTGCCATGATGAAGATCTCCAGGCGGGACCTAAGCTTGGTGCATGACCAGGTTAGGGAACCCTCGTTAATAGGGATCTTGAAGTGTTGTCAGGGACTTTTTTACATCCTTCTCAATAAAGCTACAAAAGGAAAATTAAGCTGGACTGCCACAAGTCTATGAATCAGTGGTGCGGACCTTTTTTAACAACTACACCTGATTTCCTTGCCTTATCTGCGGGAGCAGAGTACTACTAAAAACCGTAAGGCTTTCCCGCGGCTAGTTGGTCCATCAAAGACGCGACTACAGTCTCCTGAACCTAAGAGAAAACATCTGCATAGACATTGGGGCCCTATGGGGAGACGCAACGTGGTTCACGCTGCTGTTAACTCTCAGAAGTATTAAAGAGGCGGGAAATTCACTGTAAATGACTGTAGGCACTTCCTTCATATTCACCGCATCTTCATACTTCCGTTTCACTTTGTAAATGAGTATAGGAGCGCAGCACTTCATATTTTCATCTATATGTCTCAAAAGATTCATCATAATGTATTGAAAAGAAAATGTCTCCGAATACATTTTCTCTTTTCTACCAGCAAATAAAACCTAAACCACTGTAATTTCTTCGTGGACGTATATTGTATAAATTAACTATTAAAGCTAATGGTTTGCAAAAAGAGATACAATGCAAACGATGCAGATTGCACCGATTATAATTTTTCGTACGTTCTTTGTATTTCTCTCTTGAGAATAATTTGATACATCTGAAAATACTGAAAATTATAAAATGCCTTTACTGAAACACTAAACACGTCTCATCTTTATACTTGATAAAAGCCGGTAACAATGATGTTATCATTTTATTTTCACGTAAAATGCATTTATGATTTTTTTTAAAGAAACGTAGAATATTTCAAACAAAAAAGTTTCAAAGTAAATACAAAAATTGATCTCACTCTTCTTTGGACTGTAGTTTTCTCCGCATTAATAAAGATGGGTTTTGAGTCGATTTGGCAGGTGTTTAGGGCCATAAAAACAGGTTAAAGGTGGTTAATCTCCAAAATAGTGGGGTTTATAAGGTTGGGGTCCCTACATTAACTTATGATTTTCTAATGTTAGAGTATATCAGTATAGAAGCCTTCCTGGGCCCAGATCGAATATTTTGACAATTTGAGACTAGCAACACAGACCCCAAAGTCTAATCAAGGAGGGTAAACTTGGAGTATGCAAAAATCGAAAATATTTGTAGAAGAATATTATGCATACTTTTTCGGTGTTTTTAATGCTCATGGTTGGGATTTGGGGACAATTTTTGAATGTATCTGAATTTATTTGTTATCTTTTTTCGTGTTCAATTCTTATTTGTCCTGGAGAGAGATCATTCGATATTAGTATTTATGGACAATAAAAGCTTAGCAATTTTCACCAATTCTGGCTATTTCTTTCTTTCTTCCACTAATTATTTTCTTCTTGCTTGAATTCTTTCTTATTCTATTTTTTCTTCATTTATTTATTTTTCCTTTTATCGTTTTATTCTTTTATTCCTTTCATTCATTCTCTATTTCGTTCATTCTTTCTTTCTATAGGTTGGAAACATAAAGTAGAGAATATGTTACTAGTACTCAATATTACCTTTTCTGTTGATGATTCGACGAGGTATACGAAAGAGCTAATCTCAAGGGGCGCGCAAAGATTTACCTGATCTTTGCTCCCAGCATTTATCCAATTTGCAATTAAACAATTTAAATCAAGCAAACTTGGAGGCCAAAGTTCTTTTGACCAGAACCCTATTTATATTTTTTTGGCGCCAGTCTTGAACTTTTTGCTCTATGTGAGGTTGTGTCCTCTCGTTTATGGGTTACACTGGCATATTTCTTATGGTGGCATCCCCGTAGTGAAAGACTTCAGACGAGGCTTTCAAGATTGGAAAATATTTCCTACTATTCGAAATAATACCGAAATATGAACAATATATTTTACGTATTTTGAATGTTTATCTTTTAACTTGACAGGCTCATTTTTCGTGTTCCTTGTGTTTGACAACAAGGTCATAATTAAAGCAATTGCTTATCAATTCCCTCCATATTTTATGCTAGAAGCGCAGAATTCAAAAAATGCACTTTTATCTCGTTTAGTTCCAAAACTAAACTATGATTTATAACTTTTCCCATTATGTGTGAAGGATGTTCCTTAAATGAGTTTTCCGATGTAATTAATTGTTTTATGATTATATAAGTATAAATACATTAGTAACACGGAGTTAAATTCCATTTACAAGGTGACCGTATTCTTCCAGCGGGATACATATTTTACGGCGTTATTGATCTATGGGAAGTTGAGAAAATTAAATAGTTTCTCTATATTTAGAAAATTATTCTTTAATTACAAGAATATAACGAATTAATGAGTTTTTATCTAAAATATGAGTGGCTCGTTACGTCTTGCCATGCCCTACGAAATTAGACGAAGGCTTGACTAAAGCCCAGCAAGCAAAACAAATTATATGCAATAGAGATAATATTTATTTCTCTATCCTTTCATCCATTTTATTTTATCTCTACTAATGTAGAACTGAGCTGAAATTTGCATGGATGATTGCCCTTCTTTTATTGGTCATTATTTCAAATATTTGTCTTTGTCTCAGTTTTGCCCTTTAGCAAATATCATTTCTAAAAATTCCCTCTCAGCCTCACAAATAGGATCCATAGCTGCAACGTTTTTTATTATCGTTCTCATTGGTTGCAGAGGTTGGATTTTTTACTTATCCACTCTGTGAAATTTCTGCAAAAGAATACAAATACTATAAAGCATATTACAAAGGTACGTTTACACTTTATTCTACTGAGGCACGCAATATTTTATATTTTTCATTTTTTTATATTCCAAATGGAAATAGTTAATGATATTTATGATCATATCTTGTCATGCCACCACTGGGTCTACCGATGAGCTGATGCGTTTGCTTTAAATAGGTTTTGGTTGGAGCACCTTAGTCCCAAAGAACAACCTCGGAGAAAGTGTTCAATTGCTGGGATAAGTTAACCACTAGGGCGTGTAGAACTTACAATGAGAGACCATTTATTACCCCTAGTGTAATCATACGAGTAAATCATGTCGAGGTGCAATGAAGGACCGACCCCAAATTCCCTTACACTCTCCAAAGATGTGTACAATCAATGTTTTGTTCGCAACAGGTGTCCAGATAATTGCACTATTTATGGCAGACCACACCCTAATTCAACTAATCATTGTGATTTGGATATGTTCAAAATTAGGTCTTAGCATTTTAAACTGTGAACTCTATTTCATCTCGAGAAGCTAAGGAGGTAGTTCAATCGTGCTCTGCACAATTCGTAACCTCTTACACCTCTCGAGAAAGAAAACCAATATTCTCTCTTAACTTTTTCATAACTACAACTCGATAACTACCAACACTACTTTGAGCCAAAACCCGATCCCCTGTTATCAAAAGAGCGCAGGCCACGCTTTGGCTACAATCGAGGCTCTACCCTAGTCCTCTTGTGAACGTTTTCCATGAGAGTAGCACAGTATCAAGCATTGAAAACTATAAAGCTACCAGAAGGAAAAAAATTAATAATAAATAAGCTTTGACACACAAGCCCCTGCTTAAAGTTAACGAGGCACAATGAATGGTCATTTAGAGAGCGCCCACCTAAACGAGCCCTGCTATCGAGAGGAATCGAAGAAGGATAACGTGATTGCTTGCTTGGAGTACCAAAAGAATTCCAGTAAAATAACAAAGGTGACAGCGCCTTAGTTCTTTCCACCGTCATTAGCCCACGGAACTCTGCTGTAGACAACAAACAAAGTAGTGTGGCGGAACCTTTTTGTTTAAGTTCTGCTATAGCTTTCGGAATTATAGAGGCCATCTCAAATGTATCCCACCAGCCAACCACCAGGATTCCATGGGTTTTACAATGATATCGTTAATTTTCACTTTCTATTTTTAATTAAATAAAAAAACACCTATGAACTAATGCCACAATTGTTAAGTCATAATATAGAACTGTTCTTTTGGTATCGAACCTGGATCATGAGTAATGGTGGTGCATGCGTTGATTTTAAGGCGGAAACGTCAACAACATCCGAGCACATGAAGAAACCACACAATTCACTCGTTCAGGATGTGAACATGAGTCTTCAATTCTTTATGGCATATCTATTTTATTTTATATATTTATGGGTAGATTAAGTAGAAATTTATGGCCTATTCTTTACCCACCCCGCAACTTATCAAACTGAACAAAATACGAAACGTAATCGAAACATTAAAATTGATTCTAAAAGACGGAATTATATAAAATATGTTCTAGGAAATAAGATTAGATTTCGGCCATCAACAAAAAGAATTTTTCCAGGAAATTTCATTATTTTTAATTTATTTCACTTTCATTGACTTACTACTTGAAGAACTGAGATTACTTTTTTATTATAGCTACATTTCGGGATGAAAACAATGTTGACGCTCATACATTATTTACGAACCCTCAAATTCAGCTCATACATATCAAGGGAACATGTTTTTAAGTCCTTTAAATACTTTCTATTTCAAGGCTGTTGATGATGTTTGCATATTAAATAAATAAATTGAGAAAAAAAGTAGGTTGAACATAAATTTATTATTATTTTAATGTTTGTGTGTGGTGAATATATTAAATACAGTATTCTTAAGATTGAGTAAAAATGCTTTCAGGTTTTCTTCCACTTCCTTTTGATCTTCTTACCCATAAAGAATGGATATATGGCATTTTAAGGTTAAAGAAGTGTAAAAATTTAATACTAAGGGATCTATCTTTCTTGATAAAATGAGCAGGAAAGATGTGTTAATGCATGAAAGAGGAAAAACATCATAGTAGGAAAGAAATGGATCAAACAAGGTTCAAAAGAGAGCCCAAACCCATTATATTAAAAGTAAATGGGGTTTGGGAGATTCCTCCCAAATCTGCGACTCAAAACAATGGTAAAATTGACATTCTCAATCCTGAATTGTAAGTGAGAATGATAAACAAGGGGAGAGCTGCTGTAAAGGTTGAGTAGTGGCAGATGGATCACTTGGGTAAGTGTAGATCCCCTAAAAGTTTAAGTTTGCTACAATCATTTCATACAAAATTCACACAACTATGCTTTCAGATTTTCAGAGTAAATATAAAAGAAAAGAAAAATTGTAAATTGTAAAAAGGTTGAAATGTAAGAAAAATGCTTTAATATTTTGAGAAAATTTTGAAAAAATGAACGAAAATTAATCAACTAAAATATTAGGAAAGGAATAAAATTGCTTCAATCATAGGATGGTTTATTTCTTAATTTCTCTAATTGCTTTTGTGTAGGAAAGCTTTTGAATTAATTAAGAGTCCTAATGGCGATATTTTACCTTTCAAAGAAGACTAATATCGATGTTTGTCCTTTTGACTGATGTTTATGATGCCCAAATGCTTTCAAGCTATATATCCTTTTCTTACAATTATGTTTCTCTCCCAACTCTGGTGAGTCCAATTTTCCATGTTTTTGCGACTTTTACTTGTATTTCCTTAACACCAAGAACACTATACCCATTTTCTCAGATTGAAAGTGTCTTAAATTTAGTACCCAATTACAGAGTAACATCGAAAGGTGAAGCAGTCAGTTTCTAATATTCTTGTTTTAGGGTAGTTTCTGACTTAGCAAATCGTTCGAAACAATTTAAACATTTAATCAATCAAATTTTGGCCAGTTTATAGATGAACTTTGTTACTCGAAATACAAAATCGATTTTCCTCTACATTGTTAAATGCCAAAAGATGAAGATCCATCTACCCTAGGAAGAAAAGAAGCCTTCATCATAAGGGGCTTTGTTGTGGATTTTATTGCCTATGCAAGACTTCATTAAGTATGATCTTTGAATGACCAGTCAACGACTGCTAGCCTCTATCGCAATAAATACAATATCTGAACTCAGCACTGGATTAAGGAGGCGAATCTTTGGTAAAACGTTGAGACCATTCAACCTGATTCTAACACACACAGTTATAATTAGAGAGCAAGCAAGGGTTGAAAAAAAACTATCGTAGTACTCTTCGAAGCTATTATTAGGAACCTGGTTTTAAAAATTGGATCAAGTATAACTTCATTACGACAATGTATGCGCTCGATTTCACGGCCTTCATTAATATATTAATAAAGATACAGTTAATACACATCCGACATTAGCTTCATTATAAGATGCAGAGCAAGGATAATTGCGTAGTTTTGACTTATTTGGGTCTCCTTTAATTGGATATCTAAGTAACCATAGACCGTCCTTATTTTAATAGAAATAAAAATATTTCACCCCATTCTCTCTCTGGAGACAAGGTGGCGGCATTTATTGTTGAAATTTGGCAGTTTGATGGAATTTGTGAACCTTTTCATTCCCTAAAACCACTTTAGACTTATTTACACGTCTCTTAAATTCAACACTTTATTATTTACTTTCCAAGCCGTTCTATCAAAAAAACAAAAACAATGGGGGATTGTTTTATAGTATTTAAATTATTTTAAGTAAATAAATTAGACTTGCGCGTAAGAAGGAATTGTCAAAGGAGATTTATCAAATGAATTAAAAGAAATTAAATGATTTGATTGTTAAAATTTTGAATTTTAAGTTTAAAGTACTGCGAGAGCATAAATTTTAATTAAAAGCTTTTAATCATTATATTTCTTTTTATTCATTCAGGGTTGAATTTTGTTATTTAATTTATCTATTGTTATAGAAAAAATACTTAACCTATTGATGTCGACATTTTTAATATTTATTTTATAAATCAGGACACAATTTAAAGTTAAAATATAATTTTTTAAAACCAGTTTTGAAAACGTTTAATAATATAAAAAGAATATGTCATGCAGAGAAATGTTTACATAATGCATCCCGGAGGGCCAGGAGGACATATACGTTTAAGTCCTTCCCCCCTTGTGGAGAAAGCCAGAGAAGCGGGCCCCATGAGGAGAATCGTGGGAACGGTAGCCGGCGAATAACAGTAACTGCCTACCCTCTTTGATCTCCCCGCCGCTTAGGTAGTTAGAGCAACCATCTGTGTTAATGCGACCACATAAGGCCCTTAAACGACGTTCTAACGATCCAATTACCTACGAGACCCATAAACCCGTGGTTATGTCACAAAAAAGCGGTGCTAGTCAAAAGTCACGCCAAGGAGGGTGCCGACTTGGGAACCTCAGTGCCAGCCTCTGCACTTCTCGCTCTCACCATTCGTGCTCCTTTCTGTGGCCTCGCCCCTTCTCCCTTAGATGGAGCGGTGGTCCAGATAAAAATAAGCCTCGGAAAGACAAAGAAAGAGAGAGATTAGAATTCAATAAGAAAGAAGAAGGTTCATTTCGTGAACATCAATCCTTTAGCCCGACAAGACGACTTCAGTGAGAAACGATAGGATCAGATTAAGAAAATCGATCCCCCCTCCCCGGGTTGAATTGACATAAATCGTCAAGTTTTGTATCGGTGCCATACCGAAGAATCCTTTACAGACTTAGAAGAAGTCTGACTGGAGAAAAGTAAACCCGCTCACACTCGAGTGACTCTCACATCTCAAGCTCTGTAAGAGTGAGAGGAGAACAACCCAGCCCCTAAGAGGTTCTGATCTTTAATTACGGTAAAAATCTCACCAAATACCCCAAAACCTAGTTGGATACCTAACCTTGAAGAATCAGACACCAAGAGGCGTCAAGATCATTCAGAAGAGGACTCTTGGAGCAAAGAGCACCGTAACTCTCTCCGTCTTCTTAAATTACCCAGAGGAAAATTTGCAATAAGAAGTTGACTTCGCACTACCTCTATTCCGCCTTTCCACCTCTATGAAATTTAATTATCGGCCACGGCAACCCTCCAAAGCGCGAAATAAGCCCTCCAGAGTCATCTGGCAACCCCTGATCCCGTCTGTCATGTGAGTTAGCAAGAACATTTATATATTTAGATTGCGATATTATGAGGTTAGTACGTTGCACGATTTTATGGAAGCAAAGACAATTGTGCGTGAACCCCGGTTATATTTGATGGTAAAAGAGAGTACTTTAATTTAATGTTTAACGCTAATCAAAAAGGGTCAGGATAAAAATACTAATCGGCAATTGGTGTGTTTACGTGTAGCTTATTTGTTTACTTTTGTCATTGAAGATATTGTAATAGGCCTAGTTGCCAACCGAGAGGGTCGAGTTTAACTTAGGACGAGAATATAAATGTGATTACTGTTTGTTTGTCATAGTTAAGTGTTAAATTTAAAATATATGTTTATTTTGGGATAATTCCTGTTTGTTTTCTCTTATCCTTACGTGTTGAAGCGGCTCTTCCTTTGAAAAAATAGCACTCTTAGATCAAAGCCTACTTCGTCAAAGAAGTACATCACGACCACAAGGTATACCACGACAAAAGTGGTGTCAAGAGTGAAATGATCAAAAGGGGCATTATACGACATATTATATAAATATGACGGTAGGCATACGTAGTTAGTAGAGCCCCAGATCTACCCCCTAACGTATTTTCTCCTCTATTTAGATGATTTTCTGTCCTGTAGCAAAAATTAATTGGTGAACATGTCCTCGGTAGATTTCCTTTTTATTTCTAATGCAAATCTACAAACATAAATAATAATGCTAATAATATTAGTAAAAAAATAATAATAAAAAGCAACTGGATGTTTTTGCCATTTTGTATAGTTCTTAGATTTAATTTCCATTTTATGAACAAACTATGCATCCCAAGTTAAAATACAATGTTATGGACAAATATTTTTACGAAGAAAAGGTATTTCTTAATGGAAAGGAGTGAATTCTAAAATTTAATCTATAATTTCTAGTATTAACTTGGCAGAGAGCTAGTCAAGTGAAGTTGGGGCCATAGATCTTCCTTTTACTCTCTATTTTGATTCAGTTTTCTTGGGTGATACGTGTCGAAGTCCCCGATTCTCGTCCATCACTTTAGTGCATAATCCTTGTTTATTATATTCGAGATACACCTGATAAAAATTTGTCTTAAGTGGTTCTCGAAAGAGCTCGCCTGGTCGTGGTTTTCTCTAGTATTACCAGGTCATAAAGATATAGTAGTTAGTTGTCTGTTGATTTCGGCGATGACGTCACTTCATGCCCCTAAAACGAATAAGTTAAGCTTAGAGAGAAACTTGCACAAAAGATGCTTAGAGTGGGAAGTGGGTGTGCATTCGTCAGCCCACCATCTTGGCACTCCATATTTGTGCTAGGTGCTCCAAGACGTCCAGTTATTGTGGAGTCTTGCAGGAGACTGCCGAGTCGTCGGTCTAATAACGCTCGCCTAGTGCGGGTCACCACAGCAGATTTTGCCTTAGAGGTTGACTCCTGTAGTCTTTGTCCATTTAAGAACATCCACAAAACAGTGTGGCAGGAGTTTGCGAGGGACCAGGGCGTGTTAACACGTTGGTGGGCAAAGGTACAACACCTCTGAGGCTTCCTGCTGCTCCGAGATCCTCCATAAAAAGCCAACCTTTTCCAAAGACTGCAGCGCTATACATATTAGGGCTTGCAGTGTCCGAGCTCCAGTTCGGACACGAGCTAGACTCAACGACAACGAATTAAATATTGCCTTCATCGTTGACGGCACCGATTCATTCGTAATTAGGGGGTTTTCTTCATTTCAAATATATATAATAATAAAAAAAATAGTGAGCCCTGGAAACCTCAGGCGGAAAGTTATAATATTTAATCTAATAAAAAAGCTTAAATCTCTAAAAAAAAATGGTGCATTTTTGGTTTGCATTTGTAAGGGTAGGAGGGGACTTTTAGAAATGTTGTTTGTCAAAGGGCAACACTAAGACGAGGGCAAATATTTAAGATAATGACCAAGAAATGAGAGGCAATCAACCATGTAAAGTTCAGCTTAGTTAAACATTATTAGAGAGCAAATAAAGAAAATGGATTAAACGAGAGAGAAACAAATATAAGAGAATGTGACTTTATCTCTATTGCAAATAATTATCTTTGCTGTCTGGGGTCGTCAGTTTGTTTCATTTCGGAGCGCATGTGCAGTCTCGAAAGAACAAACACACATTTTGGATGCAAACTCATTAAACTTCTTATTATTCTTGCTATTACCAAATGGTCTTATAAATAGAGACAAAATATTTAGTTTTATCTACTTTACCTACCTCAATAATGTAAAACAATGAACTGAAATAAAACGGTCTTTTTTTAAATGTGATTCAAGGCCCTATTATTAATAAATTTGATATGTTTTTAATAATGAAACAATTATTTGTGAAACTCATTCCAGCAAGATTCTTAACAAGTAATGGGAAATATTCTAAGTTATAGTTTAGCTTATTTCACAGACGAGGAATAAACCATATTAAAAAAAGTAGGAAATCTAAAAGCAATCGCTCCAAATATAACTTCTTGTTTAAACCAGGAGGAACACAAGAAAATGAAAGATTTTAGGTTACGCCCCCCTCCTGCAGCACTCAAATTCGAGCATTTTTCGATCTACATATAGCGAATTATTTTCCTATCTCCTAAATCCAGTCCAAAATGCTTACCTGCTTTTGTGTTGTATGTAATAGTATGATTTTTATTGTAGTTTCACATTCATTGGGCTTAGTTGTGTAAGCTTCCAACGTCATGAATGATAAATTCGAATTCTTTTAATTACCATGTTCTTCCCCTACTGTTCTTGGAAATTTAAATTTGGTCTCTTTTAAACGCATAATTAATGCACGAGATTTGCTTGAATTTTTAAGCATATTTCGGGGAAGCACAATAGGTGGTGAGGAAGGAGCTCAATGAGTGCTGGGGAAAGTTTCTCTTAAAATTTTAAAGCGAAATAAACGAGGGTGTATCCCACATAATCTTTATAAGAAGAGATCTGTAAAGAAAGTGGTAAAGACGGAGGAATTAAAAGTATATGGCAGATATAGTGTCGAAGATCTTTCTACAAACTTTGGGTCCGGGAATACATGTATCAGCTGGATGGGCAGTAGGACTCTAGTCGTCAGCTGAACAATGAATTCCAGGCTACACTAACAGACTACATATGGATGGCTCAATATTTGTTTGTGTGAAGTCATATGACACTCGATGAGAGTTGAAGGGATTGTTCAATGGATTTTCAGAGATGGCATCTGCCTCAAAGAATATGTAAGAAAAGGTATATAAGGAAATGGAAGCTATAGAAAGTACATATTTGGGAACGATACATACGTTGGAAGAAAATTACTTAAGACTTTAACTTTTTTTGTAGCAAATTTGCAGATGTTTAGAACTTCTTGGGCTATCTTTGTGAGACGAAGAGTTAGAGAGACATTTCTTTCTCCTTGTCTAGTACTGACCTTAAACATGAATCTGGTAATATTATAGCATAGAGCTGCATGTCTACATCATGACCAAAGAAGATGTTTTTATGTCCTGGAAGAATGAATTCTACAATTTATACCACAATTTTGTCACTGGTTTTAGAGCACAACAGGGGCCCATGCCGTTCATCCAACGTATAAATGGGGATACCTCTAATGGAGTTGTCGCCACAGGCTCAGTCAGACCCGAATCCAATCAAAAACTTATGGGGAGTGCTTGGAAACCCAATAAAAAGTACTACACATATAAATAAACCACTGTGTGAAAAATTATAGGCTGAGTGAAGAAAGATTTCATCAGAACTCTGTAAATATTTGGTGCTTTTGATATGTTGTATTTTTACCGCTTATTCTATATATTACCACATTTTTTACATACCGTCAGTATTTTCTGCGATTTTTTTAGTTTTATATTTGGTATTTATATAAGCAATCTTTCCCTAGGGCGATTATAGTTCAGTCTATTCCTATTTTTTAAGGATATTGAGACAGTAACTTGTGTGTTTACGTATCTGAACGTATTTCGGGAGAGCAAAGAAAATCGAGCAAAAACAATGTCAAATATTTAAATTATTAATGCTTTAATAATGGTGCTCTACTACTGTGAAGTATTTTTTTCTTTTCTGACTAGAAACAATATATATTCTCCCAGCAAGGCACTACCACATCTTCCTTGGTATTTTCTCTCCATTGTTAGCTGTTACCAATTTCTGATGGAATCTCTTGACATGCTCCTTACTGATATGACCAAAGTTTACAGGAAAGAGAACTAGATGTTAATTTAGTAAATGCACCTTCAACTACATACAACGATCAAAGTCCTTGAATATCTCAATAAGCTTTACTACCAGCTGCTTGTAGTTTGGATCTTTTTAATTTTATAAGAATCCATTAACTACATAACAAAATGCGCACCATGCTTCTCTTTCGACTTTGTTCATCGCGCTTTCGAGTTTCTCAGACTTAAAAATTATGTTTACTCCTGGTCACAAAAACATAAAATATTTTATCTTAGCCAGAGAAGTTTGTAAACATGAGAAAATTTCTTGAAAGGTTTGTCGGCCAAAATCTAAAGAATTCATAAATTGTTTTATCAGTCAAAATTTTATAAGAAATGGAGCTAATAAACCCATTGCAGCTTCAACTAGATGCTGTCTGACAACATTTAACATCTCTGGTTTTAAATGACTTCACATGGTCGAATGAGATTTCCAGTAATGATGATCACCAGCTTTGTTCTCCCATAAGCAAAGGAAACTCGGATATTTTGTGAATACCAATTGCAAGACAAGCAAGAAGTCAAACATCTTGAACTACCTACTAACATCACATTTAAATTCAGCATAGATAATTTTGTCTAAAAGCTTATTTATAATATAGTAGTCTTATTTCCTCTGTTAGGTGGTAACAGTAACCAAACCATTCGAGTCTTTACAGAAAAACATATGCTTATTAAGATCATAGTAAATTTCAAATTTATCATAGTTTCAGGAAAGAAATGTTCTAATGTCTTCCCCTGTTAAGTTGTATTGCTTCAATCTGGATGGTAAATGTTCAACAAACACATTTTGGACGTTGTGTCTATTTTTTATAGTATTAACGGAGTAATGCTTCCTTTCACAGTTTGGATTTCTTAAAAAAAAATTACAGTTTATGCTGTTTTAGACCTCTATTCCATCTCAAGTTTAACCTTGAGAAGTAAAATAAATTGTGGGCACATTGTAATAAAAATAATAAGAGGTAGATCTTCATGGCACGCTTGAATGCATCAAGGGAGTGGGGGAAATATATAATACCAGGCAGTCCATTCCACTTTTTAGCACCAGGCTTACTAATCTAGGCCAGAGGAAAAGGAGAAACAATGTTTCTAGAAGTTTCATCAAACAAGGAGGAGGGGAGAGAGAAATAGATTTGCGTGGCATCAGCATAGAAATGAAATTATAGACCAAGATGAAGCAAAATAAGTCTGAAGGGAAGAAGTTGGATAGGAAAAAAAGTGTTTCAGAACCAAATCATGCGGAAAACAAAACGCACCTCCCCATGTATAAATATACTACTCCTAATATAATGGCTTAAAGTACAAGATGATATATAGGAGCTGAGATAATCATGGGGATTCGAGAGAGACCCGAACATTCATAAAGGCAAGGAAGAAATACAGTCCAATTTATAGTATGAAATGAGACCAAGAAATTGATTACTATCACTATGTATATGGCAGGCAGACCACCAGTAGCCGCACTAAGAGGCGGTGCGTTACATATACCATAGCCTTTTAGGGCTGAAAGGTCAGTGCCTAAAACACAGATTCGTGGTAGTTTTGAACGTGTAACGTAGTGGTATTGGGTCTCACTAGGGGGCGGGAAGGAAAAGGAGTAAGGGAGTTTCAGCCGTCTCAATATTTGGAGAAAGCAAATTGTCTCATAGTTTCTTTTATTCTTAAAAACCTTCAACTAAAACGACGAGCTTATTTCTCCAGAAAGTTTTTGAAGATTTTTCTTGACGAACAACTTCAGGAGCTCGCTGGTAAAGACAATAAATACACAAATAATTTAAGTGTTCTTATATACATATATAAGAAACATTATATATATTTTTAGTACGCTGCAGATGCTTTTGCACTTGAATTCATACATCCCCCCAAAAAACTAATAAAACTTTAATGATACAACACTCCATTTTTCTTCAAAGATTTATTTATTCAAAAGTAAAACAACAAATTATTTTTTTACTTCCATTATATAATAAATTAAAGTGAGAGTTCTTAACATTTTATTTCTTACATTTTTATTCTTACCGATTTTTATCCTTAGATAATTGGGGGGGATGTCCACTTGTGGTCTGTTTTATCAGGATGCCATCTTTCATGACATTCCCTTACATAATAAACTCGGTGACTTTTAAAACGCCATCGTCATTACCACAGTTCGCAATCCCTATGATCTCTGTGAAGTAAGATTGATCAGGTATATGACATCGAATCGGTAAGCAAATTTTATTCTCCTTTATACAACTGCACTGGAGTCGTCAATATCCATGAAATTATGCTCTCCTTTGTCTTAGATTCATCACCCTGGCTTTAGGACTCCAGTTCTAGCTTTAAACCACCCAGGCATTCCAATATGGTCAGGTAGCCCCTATTTCTCGCATACATTTAGGCAGAAAGTAAATCCGTCGTTTTATCACCTCACTGTCCATTATTCTTCCATTGAAACAGTTCAAACTCAATTTATTATGATTACCTTGAGGTAGGGGGGAGAGGTAGTACCAACCCTTCGATATACCCCACTTAAAATATGGAAAATGCCAATCATAAGCCGTTTGATCAAACCTAAGCCCCCTGTACATATGCCTTAAAATTTGCACTTCCCCAAATAGCGTTTATGACTCAAAATAGGCTCATAATATTGGTAAAGACCTGGAATGCCATAAGAAAACTCAATATTATTGACATTAAATTTACTTGAGACAAATAATAATGTGCATCAAGCACAGTAAGTCAAGAATGCGTGTCAATAATAGTGTTCAATTCGAGTGTCCAGAGTGTGTTAGTGTTCAACAACACTGCCAACAGATAGTCAGTGACGTAGAATTGTGTCCATGGCCTCATTTATGTCTCTCCTGTCTCACCTTGGCGTTGGAGGTAATGTTCTTCAGGTACAGTTTCAGATTCACTGCATAGGTTTTAATTGGAAGTTTTTTGTGGTCTTTCACGAGGCGATATAGGTCGCTTGATTTCTGAAGGAAAAGTGATGTATTTCGAGCATAGAGAAAATCTAGGTACAGGCGTTTTACTTTTGTGTACTGGTTGTTGTCAGTGTCTGCCACATACTCATCTACTGAAGCAGCTAAGGTAAATGGTCCTCTCATTCTTTTCAACTTGTCCAGGTCCTTGCTTTTTTCGCCGATCTACCTCCACATTGGCAATCTCTTTGTCCTGCAGGACTTGTTTCTTCATTTCATCTTGCCTTGTGTTCCATGCCAGCATTATTTTCTGGTAGATTTCCTCTTTTCCTGACCACACTGCCATAGACCCTGAATGACCCTGAATGCCTTCTGTCGATAAGTCGGGCAATTTGGCTTTGATCTATGGTGCTGATGCAATGCCAACTTGCTTGGCACCTCTTCTAGTCAGCTCGAATTTAACAAATCCAACACTGCGCTCTGCATTCCGGTTGTAAACTCGTGCCTTCTCCAAATTCCCTGGGTTCATTTGAGTAAGAGCATGCTCTGCAGACTCATCATAGTCTCCAAAGGCAAAGATATCATCCTTCTGCATCTGAAAGCCCGTTGTCAAATTGTGAAAGATCATCTTCAGAAGTATAATGACCTGTGGTTAAAATAAGGCTGCTACTTTGAGTATGGCGTCACAGACGTCCTCATCATACTTTGTATGCTGGGACCTTTCCTGTGACACAAACCTGAAGGCTGGTTCCTGAACATGCAGCAAGGTGACCAAATCTACCTCCTTTTATTTCTGGTACAGCTGCTGAAATGCTGGAATGATCTTGCTGTAGATTGTTTCATCTGACGTCGTCAAAGACAGGTATGGCTCGACTAGATGAAGTCCAAGAGGGGCACCTGCACAGTACATCACTTTCAGAAAGTCAAAGAAGCACCTCACAATGCAAACCAACTTATTGGTAACATGTTCGTATTTCTACACAAAGGATGCCACATCTTCCACATGGTAGAGACTGATGGCGCAGATCAGTGTCAGGCGATTGGAGTGCTCCTGCTTGAGGCTGACAGATTTATTTGGTCGAGGCGCTATGCAGATATCAAATTCATGTGCCTTGTTTCATGGCTTGTGATCAAAGTCATAGTTGATGAGTCGAGTCATATAATCGAGGGCTTGTTCAGGCACACATTTTGCGTTTGTTGTTGTATTGAGGAGAAAGTTTTAGTAGATTTAGTCTCTACCCAGCGTGTTCTCTATTTCAGCCCACTGTTTGGTGATGACTGGATTTAACATTAGAGTTGGGTTTATATTGCAGAAATGGTGATCTAGGATGTGTTCAGACTAGACTTTTTGCCAATAATTCACCACTTTAAAATTTTAAGCTGTCTGGTCTGTAATTACAAAGTCTATCTTCTCGAACAGATCTTTAGTTGCGACACCACTTGCCGCCTCCAAGATTTCAAGAATTTCCACCCTAAGAGCAGCTAGTTATTTCTGGACTCAGAAGCAATGCTCATGGTCGGTAGGGCCTGGTATGTTCTATAGACAGTGATACATTTAACAGATAAAGAGCCAGCGCCCTGCTTGTTTAAACTCTCATTAGAATAAGACACAACTACTTGTTCATCAGAGTTCATGATCTCCTGGACGATGTCATCCAGCGCAATGACTTTAATGCTCATTCCTGTATCCTTGACACTCTTGGATTCTAGCACAGTTTCTAGATCAATAATTTCTCGCTCATCATATGCTTTGCAGTTTTGCCCAAACATCCTGTTGCTGACTAAGATCACACTGATTATGCTTGCCAATCAGACATGTGGTAGCAGCTCTTCAGTTTGTCAACAGTCTGGTAGAATTTCGGTCAGAGTTTTCATATACTTTCATGGATGTGCTGATATCGGCGTGGCAATTCATCATGCTGCTAAGTGACTGCCTGTGGCCGTCTGCCACTTCTTAACACTTAGGCCCTAACCTTATTTAGCATAACTTTGACTTTCAACATGAGAGTAGGTGTTATCTGTGTCTAAGCCAGCATGTTCAGAATCAGATTGTTCGCTGTCCTCAAAGAATGCAACTGACACAGAGGTTTCTTTCTCCTTTTCACACTCAGCTCTCATTCTGTCTAGGCTCTGCATATCCATGCTCCGATGCTCCATCGTTTGCATCCATTTCCTGTCCACGAAGTCTTTACAGTACATTTTCTTCTGCGTTCTTTGGTCCTCAAGTTAGGCTTATCTCATTTCACCCATTTTCACCTCATGTTTTAGTTCCATCTTCCAGCATATGTCAGAATCCTGACGAAATACGTCCATCAACTGGTTCATCCTCTCCCTTTGTCGCTGTTTACGACTCTGGATCAGAGTGAAAAAAATCACCATACAGCTTCATGATATGTTTTTTTATGTGCTTGGTATGGATGGTGTACAGATTGCAGTATAGCCAGTGTTCCCAAACCAGCTCTGCCAGAAGCTGAGCTTCTGCATCCTTGGAGCACCGAGCTTGGCCTGCCAGATTTGGCCGCAGCAAGTAGAACATATTCTGTATGACATCTTTGCCAGTTGGGAGCATCCCATGTGGGAATTCTGCTTTCTCTATATAGTCTACACCACACAGAGTCTTCCTAGAATGAGATCTCGTGTCTACGCTAGCCATATCTATCCAACCTGAAAAAGGCGAAATAGAATTATGTTCCTGTAAACAATTATAATATAATTATACAGAGGTTGGACAAAATAATGGAAACCTTAATTAAATTACTGACTTTGAGTCTCCTGCCCCTTTGCAGGAAATAGATTCAATACGCCGACCAATCGATTCATACAGGTTAGGTTTGTATCTATATGAATTCAACTGTTTTAGAGTGAAACCTGCTCTAGTTCCTTCGTAGACGCTTTTTAGAGTGAATATATCCCATAGTTTTTGCTCCAATTTACACAAAAAAACTTGATTATGGCAAGATCTGTGAATTATGGAGACCAATATGTGTTCAACGTCATTTACAGGCATTTTAAATAAGTTAAGAACTTCTTTTGGTGTGAATGGGTGCATTAGTTAATGTTTCCATTATTTTGTCCAACCCCTGTATATATTCTGTTATATATGACGCGTTAGGTGGATGAAGGGTTAAAGCTACATTTTCAAATTTTTATGGAGAGACTTCCAAAGTTTGTATATTATACATCTTGCAGTTAACTGGTATAATCCCAAGCTTTATTGGTTACCTCTATTTCAGCATTTTCTTGTTTGTTTTTTTTAGTTTCCAGTTGTTATAACAAATTTGTATAATATTTCGCTGCGTTTGTTGGCATTAATTTTGTAAGATCTTGGATATCAATTTTCTTTGCCTTTAGTATTGGGAGCATCTTAAAATACTTTGAAGGCAGTGGCTCACGAGCTAAATTGAATAAATTGCAGCTGTAAGAATTTTTTCCTCTTTGCAGCCTGGCAGGATGACTATTACTGTTTGGGCTTGTTTGAAGTCTATAGGAAATCACGTACCCTTCTTGTTATTGATGATCCAAAACAAATTTTCTTGCATCAATAAATTTAATTGCATTTGATTTCCTTTTGACTTTGCGCTCTTGTAAAGCGTCAAAATTGAAAAAATTACTTTGTTCAAGTTCTACAACTTTAAAGCGCTGAGAAACAGACGTAGTTATTGCTTTTACATAATCTTTCTTTGTATAAATAATATCATTATACTGTTTTTTTATATTTTGCTCAATTTGTCCGAACTGACGACCATCTCAAGGCATCGTTGAAACTTTGATATGACTTAGTTCGAATTAGACTGATATTTAGTATAACGATAAACTAAGTTTTAAGAATAACTTATCCGTAAAAAACGCCATTTTCAAATTTTGTGGCTTAGGCCTTTCTTACACCTAACGCGTCATATAAATCCCCAAATGTGCTGTATGGGGGCGGGGGGGTAACTTAAAAACTTTAATTTTCTGGTGTTTCTGGTTTAACAAAGAAGTCATATTTGGAGAGAGTGCTTTTAGATTTCCTGTTTTTTTTTAATTGGGTTTTTTTCTGTTCTGTAAAATAAATTAAACTATAACTTAGGACATTTCCCATTACTATTTAAGGATCTTGCTGGAATGAGTTTCAAAAATAGTATAATTGTTGCATTATTAAAAACGTATTAAATTCATTAATAATAGGGCCTTGAATCACATTTAAAGGAGACCCTTTTTCTACAGTTCATTATTTTAAGAAGATATTGACGTAGTTTGAGTTGATAAAACTAAATATTTTGTCTCTATTTATAAGAACCTTTAGTAATAGCAGGAATATAACGAGTTAAATAAGTTTTCATGCAAAATGTGAGTTTGTTTGTTCCAGACTGCATTTGCGCCCCGAAATTAAATGAACAAGTAGAGGCCAGCCAGAAATGCAAATTTTATGCAATAAAGATAATGTCACCTCCTCTAGTATTTGTTTTTATCTCCTTTCATCCATTTTCTTTATTTGCTCTCTATTAATGTTTAACTGAGTTAAAATTTCCATGGTTGATTGCCCTTCATTTCTCACTCATTATCTCAAATATTTGCCTTCGTCTCAGTTTGGCCCTTTGGCAAATAACATTTCTAAAAATCCCCCCTTAGCCTTACAAATGGAGCCAAAAATTTACTATTTATTTAGAGATTTAATACTTTTTGTTGATAGGAGGACGTTCTCAGTGGCAAGAGGGGGTGCATTTTTTAAACTTTAAATCTCTAGAAGTTTTTGAGTTTCCTGACGATTTATATTAGATTAATAACCCTAAGTTTGCGCCGGCTAAATCCAAGGCTTCCCTAATTTTTTATTTATATTCTGAAATGAAGAACACCCCGTAATTACGAATGAATCGGTGCCGTCAACGATGAAGGCAATATTTAAGACGTCGTCGTGCTCCAGCTCGTGTTCAAATATTCTGTCTCCTAGGCTGATGTTTGCGTCAGATATGACTTAGGAGACCCAGTCTGTTAGGGAGAGGGTCCACTCAGGAAAGATAGAAGGACGAAAAGAAAACAGAGGCGAATGCCAGTTGCTGAGGAATTTGTTTTGGCAATCGTGGCTGCGCAACGGCCATGCGCGGGCAATTGGCCAGTAACGCGTCCACTGCGGCTCAAAACATTGTGACATGAATTTTCAACGAGGCTGGTTGCTTTGAGCTGCCGTGTTCTTGGTCTATCAAGTCCCGCCTTTGTCGCGCCTGCCCGCTGACTACTTCCTTCTTCCGCCGTAGCCAGACATATGAATCCTATATGGCTCATCTCTGCTTGGTCAGCCGTTGTGGTTTTGCTGTTAGTTGCGTTTAGTATGGAAACTCATCCACGACCTTACCGCTTTGGGTGCCCCTGGCAGGAGTTTGAAATACCCGACGACATCGCTCTTGGAATTATTGGAACACTCAAGCCCTTCGTTTGTGTATGATAATGATATTGTCCTGCCTGACCTTTCTTCACAGACCTTGCAACCCCTAATAAGTATATCGTTGGTGTCTTTGGAGAAGGGTGGCATGGTGTTCGGGTATAATCTCAATGAAGTATCATGGTGTAAATCTCTCGTCTGACTTTAGAAACGTCGCTGATATCCTGAATAATGAGAAGGTCTTCCTCTTTCAATTTTACTGGTATATGCACAAGTTCGGGAAGCTTATACTATGTATAACGAACAAGATCAGCGGCCAGGAGTTATCTGGTCTCCAACATACCAAACGTCTTAAAATAGGAAATAGGTAATAACTGCTACTATTAATGAGTTGGAAATACTATGCATCCATTTAATTTCGGAATTTACTCTTCCAAAACAAAATATTATCACGCGTGTAGCCATGCCAAAAAAGGCAACACTAATTAATAATTTATTATCATTATTTTTATTTATTTGTTAATACCTAAGTATGGATTAAATGAATTTTCTAACTTCACACCTTAAAATGAAATTAATAAAAGACAATGCCCCCTTAGCGAAAAAAATACGACAATATTTAATTAATAGTCGAAGGTTTGCGTGCGACGCGCAAGCTCGTCCTATAAAATGATGAAATTAATGTATATCAGTTTCGAGACTAAACAACGAAGATGGAGGATCTCGGAGCAGCAGGAATCCTCAGAGGTGTTGGACCTTTGCCCACCAACGTATGGACATGCCCTGGTCCCTCGCAAACTCCTGAATCACTGTCTTGTGGGTGGCCTTGAATTGACAAGGACTACGGGCGTCAACCCCTAATGCAAAATCTGCTGTTGTGACCGCCCTAGGCGATCATTAATAAACCGACTAGTCGGCAGTCTCCTCCAACACTCCACAAGGGCTGGTTGTCTTGAACTAGCTTGCCACCTCGCCCAACTATGGAGTGCCAAGATGGTGGGATAACAAATGCACCTCCCTTCTCACTCTAACCTTCTTTTGTGAAGTTTCTCTTTATGCCCAACTTATTCTTTTTAAGGGCATGAAGTGACGTCATCGCCGAAATCGATAGACAACTAACTACTATATTTTATGACCTGTTAATACTAGAGAAAACCACGACCGGGCGAGCCCTTCCCAGAACCTCTTAAGATAAAATTCCATCAGGTGTATCTCGAATATAATAAACAAGGATTATGCACGTATCACCTAAGAAACCTGAATCAAAATAGAGAGTAGAAGGAAAATCTATGGTTCCAACTTCACTTGCCTAGCTCTCGGCTAAGTTAATACTAGAAACTATAGATTAAATTTTAGAATTCACTCCTTTCCATTAAGAAATACCTTTTCTTCGTAAAAATATTTGTCCATAACATTATATTTTAACTTGGGATGCATAGTTTGTGCATAAAATGGAAGTCAAATCTGAAAAGTATATAAAATGGCAAAAACATCCAGTTGCTATCTATTATTATTTTTTCACTATTATTATTATCATTATTATTAATGTTTGTAGGTTTGCTTTAGAAATAGGATAGAAATCTATCGAGGACATGTTCACCAATTAAGTTTTGCTACTGGACAGAAAATAATCTAAATAGAGGAGAAAATACTTTAGGGGTTAGAGCCGGGGCTCGGGACATGGATGGCACCCATATTTCCTTAATCTGATCAATCTTCGCATATCATCTAGGGGTTTTGATTTCATATTAATCTTCTATTCTTTGTGGTATCTCGAAGTGTCATGGAAGTTAAAATTGATTAAATGATTCAATCAAAACAAATATGAGAACAGAAAACATTTATTCATAGCTAAATAGTATCACGGCTTTTACATCTACTTTTATTAGGATTAAATATAATCCGCATTAATTTAGCCCAATAATGCCCAACGTCCTACAAATTAGAACGTTAAAACGATGTGTGTAACTAACTACGTATGGCTGCTGTCGTATTTATATGACATATTCTTTTTATATTATTAAACTGTTTCAAACCTGGTATTTATTTTCTATAACAATAGATTAATTAAATAAAAAACTTCAAACCATAAATGAATAAAAAGACATATAATAATTAAAGCTTTTAATTCAAATTTATGCTCTCGCAGTACTTCAAACTTAAAATTCAAAGTTTAACAATCAAATCATTTAATTTCTTTTAATTCATTTGATAAATCCGCTTTGACAATTCCTTCTTACGCGCAAGTCCAATTTATTTACTTAAAATAATTTAAATACTATAAAACAATCCCCCATTGTTTTTTTGTTTTTTTTGATAGAACGGCTTGGAAAGTAAATAATAAAGTGTTGAATTTAAGAGACGTGTAAATAAGTCTAAAGTGGTTTTAGGGAATGAAAAGGTTCACAAATTCCATCAAACTGCCAAATTTTAACAATAAATGCCGGCACCTTGTCTCCAGAGAGAGAATCGAGTAAAATATTTTATTTCTATTAAAATAAGGACGGTCTATGGTTACTTAGATATCCAATTAAAGGAGACCCAAATAAGTCAAAACTACGCAATTATCCTTGCTCTGCATCTTATAATGAAGCTAATGTCGGATGTGTATTAACTGTATCTTTATTAATATATTAATGAAGGCCGTGAAATCGAGCGCATACATTGTCGTAATGAAGTTATACTTGATCCAATTAAAAAAACAGGTTCCTAATAATAGCTTCGAAGATTACTACGATAGTTTTTTTTAAACCCTTGCTTGCTCTCTAATTATAACTGTGTGTTAGAATCAGGTTGAATGGTCTCAACGTTTTACAAAAGATTCGCATCTTCAATCCAGTGCTGAGTTCAGATATTGTATTTATTGCGATAGAGGCTAGCAGTTGTTGACCGGTTGTCATTCAAAGATCCTACTTAATGACGTCTTGCATAGGAAATAAAATCCACAACAAAGCCCCTTATGATGAAGGCCCCTTTTCTTCCTAAGGTACATTGGATCTTCATCTTTTGGCGTTTAACAATGTAGCGGAAAATCGATTTTGTATTTCGAGTAACAAAGTTCATCTATAAACTGGCCAAGATTTGATTGATTCAATGTTCAAATTGTTGTGAACGATTTGCTAAGTCAGAAACTACCCTAAAACAAGAATATCAGAAACTGACTGGCCCCCAAAACTTTCTACCAGCAACATCATTGGATGCTACCCTCTAATTGGCCATTAAATTTGAGATATTTTTACTCTGAGAAAATGGGTAAGGAGTTCTTTGTGTTGAGAAAATAAAAAGTTATATAGCTTGAAATCAGGTGTGTATGATAAACATCTAGAGTCAAAAGGACAAACATCGTCATCTGACTTCTTTGAAGAAAACAATTTGGCCATTAAGACTTCTAATTAATATATAAACTTTTCTATAAAATATTTTTATGAATTAATAAAAAAAAACATCTTATGATTGAACAAATGTTATTTGTTCCGTAATATTTTCGTTGATGAGTTTTCGTTGATTTTTTCCAAACTTTCTTTAAATGTTGAGGCGCTTTCCTTATATTTTAACCCTTTTACAATTTAAAAGTTTTCTTTTCTTTTATATTTACCTTGAAAAACTGCAAGCACAGTTGTGTGAGTTTTGTATGAATTAATTGTAGCAAACTTAAACTTTTGGGGGAAGTCTACACTTAACCAACCGCTCCACATGCCCCCCAACTGCAACCACTCAACCTTTTTATCAGCTCTACATTTGTTTGTTTTTCATTCTCGCATACACTTCAAGATTGATAATGTCAATTTTACTATTCTTTTGAGTCGCAGATTTGGGAAGAGTCTTCCAAACCCCATTTACTTTTTATATATGTGGTTTTCGGCTCTCTTTTGATCCTTTTTTGATCAATTTCTTTCATACTATGATGTTGTTCCTCTTTAATACAATAAGATATCCTTCCAACTCATTTCATAAAGGAACATAGACCCATTTTTATTAAATCTTCACTCGCCTTCAAAGAAATAAATTGTTTTTTTTCGGCACACTGCAATTGTGGGAGATATTTCTTTTTTTATAAAATAATGTATACACATAGATTAGCATACATATGCCATTAAAATGCCATATATCCATTCTTTCTGGGTAGGAAGATCAAAAGGAATCGGAAGACAATGAATAACATTGAGAAACCTGAAAACCATTTTATTCAATCTTAAGAATTCTGTATTTAATATATACACCACACATCAACATTAAATTAATAATAAATTTATGTTCAACCTACTTTTTGTATTAATTTATTCATTTAATAGAAAAATATCATCAACAGCCTTGAAATAAAAAGTATTTAAGGGACCCCAAAATGTGTTACCCTGATATGTATGAGCTGAATTTGAGGATTCGTAAATAATGTATGAGCTTTAACATTGTTTTCATCCCGAAATGTAGCTATAATAAAAGGTAATCTCAGTTCTTTAAGTAGTAAGTCAATGAAAGTGAAATAAATTAAAAATAATGAAATTCCTTCGAAAATTTCTTTTTGTTAATGGCATATTTTTTACGATTGCGTCTTTAGAATCGATTTTAATGTTTCGATTACGTTTCGTATTTTGTTCAGTTTGATAAGTTGCGGGTTGGTTAAAAAATGGTCTACAAATTCCTACTTAATCTACCCATAATAATATAAAAGAAAATAGATATGCCATAAAGAATTGAAGACTCACGTTTACATCCTGAATGAGTGAATTGTGTGGTGTCTTCATGTGCTCGGATGTTGTTGACGTTTCATTGTGAAACTCATGTATTCTTAATTGTTGGAAGGTGGGATACACTCACATGGCTTCAAGAATTCCGAAAGCTAAGGAGAACTTAAGGAGCGAAATTTCCGCTACACTACATTGTCTGTAGTGTACAGCAATGTTATTGAGGTAAAATGCACTTTAGAACTACTTGAAAGAAGTTGCAGGGGAGCCGTATTCGATTTAAATAACTTTATTGGGTGACCATAAGCCCGTTGACGCAGAGTTCCTAGGGCTAATGACGGTGGAAAAACCCGAGGCGATGTCACCTTTGTTCTTTTACTCGAACTGTTTTGGTACTCCGAACAATCAATCACGTTATCCTTCTACGATTCCTTCTGATGGCAGAGCTCATTTAGGTGGGCGCTCACTCCTATTTTGGGAGGGTGTGTGTGACCATTCATTGTGCTTCGTTAACTTTGAGCAGTGGCTCTTGAGTCACAGCTTATTTATTATTCATTTTCTTCCATCTGGTAGCTATCTAGTTTTCAGTGGTTGATACTTTGCTACTCTCATGGAAAACGTTCTCAAGAGGATTAGGGTAGAGCCTCGATTGTATCCAAAGCGTGGCTTGCGCTCTTTTGATAACAGCGGATCGGGTTTGCACTCAAAGTAGTGCCAGCAGAATGGTTCTCTTTTGGGTGGTAGTTACATAGTTGTAGGTATGGAAAGTCTAGGAGAGATTATTGCTTTTCTTTCTTGAGAGGCGTAACAGGTTACAAATTGTGCAGACAGCGATTGAACTAGCTTCTCGATATGAAATAGAGTTCGAAGTTTAAATGCTAAGACCTAATTTTGAACAAATCCGAATCACAATCCTTAGATCAATTAGTGTGCGATCTGCCATAATTCGCGCAATTATCTGGACACGAGTTGTGAACAAAACATTGATTGTACACATCTTTGGAGAGATTAAGGGAATTGGGGTTGGTCCTTCATTGCACCTCAACATCATTTACTCGTAGGATCACAGCGGGGGTAATAAAAAATCCCCTGCCTCAACGGCGGTAAAATTTCTTTCACTGAGTTAAATGGTCTCTCATTGTAAGTGCTAGACGCCCTTGTGGTTAACTCATCCCAGCAATGGAACACTTACTCCGAGGGTCTTCTTTGAGACTAAGGTGCTCCGACCAAAACCTATTTGAAGCAAACTCATGAGCTTTTCAGTGGACCCAGTAGTGGCATAACAAGATATGATGATAAATATCATTAACTATTTTCATTTGGGATATAAAAAAAATGTTAAATATAAAATATTGCGTGCCTCTGAAGAATAAAGTGCAAATTTACCTTTGTAATATGATTTAAACTATTTGTATTCCTTTGCAAATATTCACTGATTTCAGAAATTTTACAGAGTGGATGAGTAGAAAATCCAACCTCTGCAACCAATGAAAACGCTAAGAAAAAACGTTAGAGTTATGAATCCTATTTGTGAGGCTGAGAGGGAATTTTTAGAAATGATATTTGCCAAAGGGCAAAACTGAGACAAAGGCAAATATTTGAGATAATGACCAAGAAATAAAGCTCAATCATCAATGTAAATTTCAGCTCAGTTTTACATTATTAGAGAGCGAATAAAGTGGATGAAAGGAGAGAGTAACAACTATTAGAGTGGGTGGCTTTATCTCTATGGCATGTATTTGTTTTGCTTGCTGGGCTTTAGTCGAGCCTTCGTTTAATTTCGTAGGGCATGGCAAGACGTAACGAGCCACTCATATTTTAGATAAAAACTCATTAATTCGTTATATTCTTGCTATTAAAGAATAATTTTCTAAATATAGAGAAACTATTTAATTTTCTCAACTTTCCTTAGATCAATGTCGTCGTAAAATATGTATCCCGCTGGAAGAATACGGTCACCTTGTAAATGGAATTTAACTCCGTGTTACTAATGTATTTAATACTTATATAATCATAAAACAATTAATTACATCGGAAAACTCATTTAAGGAACATCCTTCGCATATAATGGGAAAAGTTATAAATTATTGCGTTTTTGGATTCTGCACTTCTTGCCTTAAAATAAGTAGGAAATTGATAAACAATCGCCTTAATTATGACCTTGTTGTATAAAACAACGAACAAGAAAAAATGAGCCTGTCAAGTCAAAGGATAAACATTCAAAATACATAAAATATGTTCGAATTTCGGTATTATTTCGAATAGTAGGAAATATTTTCCTACCCCTCG